>VZTO01015257.1:47854-89024 GCA_013400615.1 Syrrhaptes paradoxus
GAGGAGGGCAGGGAGGGAAGGGACAGCATTTATTTATGACTTTGCGAAATAAATCAAAACTGATCTTCTGACTTAAATATCAGTATTCCAAGTTAAACATTTTTGCTCTACATATGTCATTGTCATAGTTTGGGAAACAAAAGCTGATATTATTCATTCAGTAGGTAGAAATTAGAAAATTTTACTGGAGAAAGGTTTTCCTTGTTTATCCATAAGAAAAAGGAGAGAACTTGATGCCTTTTGTAAGGTTTGTTTCTTATGTACCACAATACAGCAGATGTAATTTTGCTCTCTCTAAATAAAAATGACTCTATATGTTTAATAGATTTCTGCTTGATCTGATTCGGTGCAAAAGGTCGCCATGTACTGCTGGCTGGCAAACTAAACTCTTGTTTTCACCAGAATCTTGCTCAGAGGACGCAGCCCAATTGAACTGAACTAAAGGGTTATGATCATGCATAATATGGGCACATATTTCACAGAGGTAATCTGAAACTGTTTCTTCTGCTACTTTGACCTTAATATTGTGCAATAACATTCTGAATTTCTATAAATATCAAAAATTCGTTATCATTCATACAAGACCTTCACATGGACTTTACTTTGAATCATTCAGTGTCTTTCAATATTAGCTCATGTTTTTAATTAAGATATGCACAATATATGAAATTTCACTAAGTGCCTTTCAAGAAGCTTTGATGATAATACAAAATGATGCAAAGGAGAGACCTCGCTTTTAATAACTCCAAAATTATATGATTCTGGGGTATATTTCTGAGGGCTTGGTTCATTTTGTAGGGAGGGGAGAAAAAGGGTATTTCAGTATTGTTAATTAAGATGAAGATTCTCATTAACTGAAGCAAATGTTAAATGGCCCAAGGGAGTGCATAAATAATAGGCTTACTAATAAACTGTAGTATAGTGAAGCTGAGCAAAATAAGTTTAACAACGCTTTTGCAGATTTACTAATTACTGTAGCTTCCAACAGTGCCAGATCAACCTGCAAAGAACTTAAACTACCATTTATTCTGTTTCCAGAAGTGCTTCAGTATAATTAAACTATTTTGAATCAAAGTTGCCCAACCTGCTTATTAAAATAGAAGTAGGCAAAATAGTTGTTATAATATTGTGGACTCCTGGTGGCTACATATTACGTATTTGAAATCGCTTTTTCCTAAAAGGGCAGTACTTCTGGAAATGAAATATATTAATACATTTCCATTTTATTCTAATTAACTGTAGTGGTTACTAAGTGCTTTATTGTTGCAGGAAGATGATTTTTGCCATTATGAAAGTCATCACGTGGTAAACAGTAGTACTCATCAGTAGTTCTAGCCTTTTCAGAGTGACAGTTCTATAAAAAGTCAGTGTTATGCATGGATCTCCTTTGCAGAAGAAAATAAAGGATGCTATGTGTTTCAAAGCTTTTTTTTGGAACGTAAAAATGTATCACTATTGTCTTGGGTGAACCCCAGTAGGCACCTGAGCCCCAGGCAGCCGCTTGCTCACTGTCCCCCAGTGGGAAAGGGGAGAGAATTGGAAGGGTAAAAGGGAGAAATCTTGTGCGTTGAAATAAAGATGACAACTGGGGCCATTGACTAGTTGTGGTTTAACCCCAGGAGGCAGAAATTACCACAGAGCTACTCACTCCCTTGTGGTGGGATAGGGAGAGAATTGGAAGAGTAGAAGTGAGANCTGTCCCAACTGTGTCAGCTCCAAACTTCTTGTGCACCCCCAGGCCTACTGGCTGGTGGGGTGGTGGGAGAAGCAGAAAAGACCTTGACTCTGTGTAAGCACTGCTCAGCGATAACTAAAACTTCCCTGTGTTATCAACACTGTTTTTGTCATAAATCCAAAACAGACCCATATGAGCTACTATGAAGAAAACTAACTCCATGCTCGCCAAAACTGCTACAACTATAAACAATCATTTATCATGGCAAGGTTGACTAATATTCAACAGACTCAAGAACACAGAAAATGATAGAATCACAGTATAATTTTGCTTGAAAATAATCTGTGGTGATTATCTGGTTTAATTCTTTGCTCAAAGGAGAGTCAGCTTCAGTATTAGATCAGGTTGCTCTGAGCTTTATCCCAGTGAGTTTTGAAAACCTCCACAGACAAGAGTTTTCAGAGTATCTTTTACCAACTTGATTCAGTGCTTACCACTCTCATCATGAACAGTTTTTCAACATATGCAGATGGATTTTCCCTTTTCACAATTTATGACTATTGCCTCCTGTGTATTGGTTTTGACTCTGAGAAGAGTCTTTTCTATAGCTCACCATTATGGAGTTAAAACCAGCAATTAGTTACTCCATATTCTTCTCTTTCCAGGCTAAAAAAAAAAAAAAGGCACATCTCTCAGTCTCTCCTCGTCAATCATTTCCCAGCCCTCTGACCACCTTACTGTCATTCTTTGAGTCTGCAGTTTGTCAATCTCCCTTTGATACTGGCAGAGTACCAGAGGTCCACTTACTTTTGTTTCCTTCCTTCTACCTTCCTGTCTTCCTTCCTGTCTTCTAACTATGCATTAATTGTTTCTTTGTGTGTTGTTGAGAGTACAGGAAGAAGCTTCTCCTCTTCGTAAGAGGCTTACTTTCAAGGCAATGGAATAATAAAGGGAGAGAAATTCCTTCTTTGCTTAATTTCTTTATGCTGTTTTGAAACACAGTCATCTATAAATCAGTTGTCCTGACTTTTTCAGCCTCTCATTACTAAATTGATAATCCATTTGTGCCTACCCAGGTGTCTTCCCATGGTCTACTATCACTTCCATTACATGAACAGGTTCTTTTCAACACAAAATTAATAGGGAAAAGAGGTAGGGAAATTGCTGATAACATTACCTTTTTTGTTTAATATTTGACACTGTGCAGATACTCTGATTAGTTATCCACAGCTTCCTTGATGTGAAAACACCCTTTACAATAGACTGCAGAAGGGGAAATCAGAATTGGCTTGTAAACTTTACATTAAAATCAGGTTTATTCACTACTGGGATTTCTTTAACTTAAATCCCACTAGGAATTCTATATGTGTTGGAAAATTGGAAACAACACCACAAAGAATGGAAAGGGACTACTTTGGGGCTTTTTTATCAAAAAAAGGGCCACCAACCTTCAAGTCTTTTAGCCACCAACTGATGCCCTACACCCCTCTATACTCTGCATACCCCCAGAAAAAAACCTTTAGGTTAACAGTGAAGATTTGGTAGAAGGAGAATATTTATCTTTATAAATGATGAGCTTTATAAATGTCAACCACATCTCAAGTCCACATTTCAAATAACTTTTATTTGGGAGAGGAGACTTTTTCCTATGTCATTAAGTCCCCAGTATTGCTATGCTGAAATTATTTTAGAAATTTTTTTATTTGTTTTTGCTTTTTTTCTATTCAATATATTTTTACAAAATATCTGTTATTCTGATCAGATAAAGCTGAGCCAGGTATACCCATGCACGGGCTTTTTTTGTGTAGGCTAAAGAGCTTACACATTTCAAAAATCAGGCTTTAAAAAGGCTTATTCATCTTTCACTGTCAGAACTGGTGTCTTTTATACTTCCTTATCATTGAATCTCTTCTGACTTCCCCACTATAAGAATCCATTGAATAATCATAATTGAAGTGTGCAGCAGAATCAGAGAGCATCTGGCAGGTGGTGAAGAAGAATCACTTTATTGCCCTTCTACGACCACATTTATAGCCTTTTGTTACTATGAATACGTCATCTACAGAACTTTTTATCGGCTGTTAACTAAAAACAACACACTACTTTCTAGCAGATTCGTTCCCTTGTTTACATTCCAATCAGTTCTCCTTCAGGCCCTGTCAGGTCCTCCATCACCTCCTCTTACATTTTGCTTAAGGGCAAGGCCTTCTTCTTCGTGTCTCTTAAGGGAAAAGCTTTATGTCCCAGAAGTCAAATCCTAATTCAGCATCTTCTTATTCCCCACAGAAGTGCACAGCTGAAAACACTCAAAAACCTCATTACACACACCTTTCAATACCCTTAAACAGGCACTCAATCAGGTACTATTTTAAGAAATAAAACTTTAGAAATGTTAATTTGATACCAAGACCTTCAATAAATGGCCCATCTTTCAATCAGATTTATCTGTATTTCAAATGCATGGCTGTATCTCACAGAGGTCAGCATGGAGAAACACACAGCTAAGGAAAGCACAGATTTCTCATTTAATTGTTAGAAATAAAAAAGTTACTTCCAAGCATGTAAGGCACAGAAGTGGTTACCCACGTCCTGACTCATGCTGCATCATATGGTTTAGCCAGTGAGCATAGCAGGATTCAAATTTGCAGCACCTCAGGATCAGCAGGGGAAAAAAGAAAAAAGTATAACCAAAGACACAGAAACTAGACAGTTTGCATTATGTAAATTACAGATTAGCAGTCATTTTGCAACTGTCATCTCAGATAGGTATCTGTACAAACCATGCTGTTGGTAAAATACGTTATAGCTAGTTTAATTGCATCTGTGCTGACTTCACAGATACATTTAAATGGACGACTACAGTTGAATCAATAGCTGTCTGATCTTTTTCACTGAACCTGGTCTTTTTCACTCTCTTAATTGGGAGAAAACACTGATCTACAAACCTCTAGCTTTGCCTGTCCACTCAATGTATTTCAGCATGGGATCTGAATCAGACAGACTCAGATCTGTCCCAGTCCTCTTCCTTAGCTCCAAAACCAATTACATCAGCAGTCACTGGCATCCTGGATAAACAAGCTTCACTTAGTAACCATTGTGAGAAGACCGGTTAATTGTAAAATATTGTGTGTTGCTGACTCTTGAAGCAGCAAAGAAAGCAATTAATGTAAACTAAGTTGGAGAAGCACCTGCTGTGTGTGTTTTGAGAGTGGTCTTTTCCAGGTAATTAATTCAATTGCCCAAAATGTAAATATCTGAGGAGGCAAGAGTAGCAGCATATGAAAACACTTGCAGTTCAAACTGCTTCTTTTCTGTCAAACATTGAAACACACTAAGACAGATTACCCAGCTGAGGTAAACTGTATATACTTCACTGATTTTAACTGATAGTTTTCCCCGTTCAATATATGTCTAATTTGCTTTTCCACACATAGGATGCAAGTAGGAATAAAGAAGCAGAAATCTCAGCTGAGGAATTCACCAAATCTACAGTTTCCCTAACTTTTTGTATCACCATGTGGACACAAAGTGTCAGGGAGTTAGGTGTGTGCAGGATCGTGTGCATCCCCTTCCTTCCTCTTCAGAACTGGTGCACCCTGTGGAAGGGGAAGACTTTGGTGGGTCACTTACTCCACGCTCCTGTCAAGACAAGAGCTGCAATAACTAAAAAATTCCAAGCAGGTTTTTAGCTAACAGAATAAAAACTGGAAGTAATGGAGCCTCCACAGCTCCAAAAGAAATCTAGGGAAGTGACTAATGTATCAATAAAAGAGAACACAAGCTCTGTAATTGGAAGTTTTACTGTGAATTTAATTAGAGCAGAATACACTGATAGGAAGACTGTGGAGCAAATGAATCCATAGTTTAATCACACTGAATGCAGTGGAAAAGCCCAAGGGACTAGATCTCTATCTTGCAGGTGCAACTTTCATTAAAAAAAAAAAAAAAGTAAGGTGATGCTGTTATCATTGACTTTCTTTAAAACAATGTTTCACTTTAAACATATCATTTTCTTTTATTTCTCCAATAATTGAGTCTACAGAGGTGACTTGTATCACCACTGCATGCCAACCCACAAGGACACCGGCATGTCTCGCAGAGCTCACACCCCTCACAGGGGTTTGGCTGCCAGGGCTCAGGGCCAGGGTATACCTGGTCACCGGCCCTGGCATCTGCTCCTGGCCGAGGCTCTGCCGCAGGGCCTAGCCTGAGTGGTGGCTGCCATCACGCCACGCCCTATCTAGGCCTGCACCTCCTACCCACTGATGCACCTGTCCTCGGTGCTGTCCCCAGGGAGGTGACCAATGCCCAGGGCTGGGGCTGTCCCAGAGGTCCCAGCTGCCCCGCTCCTGGCTGCCAGGCCCTGCCCTGGCCCACAGAGGAGCCCCTGGCACTGCCAGTGCCCAGCTGCAGGGAGCTGCCGGCTCCCGCGGTGCCCTCACACATCACTTGTTCAATACACCACAGGGATGTACTGTCAGACTGTAGATTTGCCCGTGGAGTTACATGCACTACAATGCTGGTATTTGCCTTGTAATTAAAATGACACAGATACAGACTGAGGTGTTGGAAACAAAAGCAGAGTCCCAGGGGAATAAATGAAAGCAAGTTTAAATAACCTTTAGTACTAGCTCTTGGGCAAACAGTATTTCAATTTGTTTTACATCTCAGCTCTCCCAACTGCTATGAGAACCTATCCTATACCTTTTCAGCCTCAGTTTCAAGTGGAAAAATCTCTCTTTGAAAGGGCTCTTTTGCTATTTGCTAATTTATTTCTCCACTACCACCTTTAGTTTCTTTCTTTCCCTGAAATTGTCTTAGTACAAATACAAAGAGTTCTGTACAATGGACTGTAAATATTACATGTTCAGCACATTGTTCTGTTATCAGAATTTTTTTTAGCTCTGGTAAGATTCAGGAAGAAAGCAATGGTGTAGGTTTAGATGAGAACATCTCAGTCTGTTCAATACACAGCTAGCAGTTTGCAGGTTAACAGAATAACAGTTTGTAGGTGCATGTCACCACCAAGATGCTCCAGGCCAGATTAAGTAGATTCAGAAGTTCTCAATAATAGTTGAAAAGCTTTTATCAGAAATGCTGACTCGGAGAAAGATTCTGAAGAGGTAGTTATACAAAATATCCTTACAATCTGAATCTTTCTTCCTCTTCTCCTATACTTGACGAACGTCTTTAAAACCGCTAATAGGGTCTTTTCAGCATCTGTAATCCATCTAAAGCCCTTCCTCAGTCTCTCCTGCTGACTACTTAATTCAGACTTTCTGTGTTCTTCATAAACAAATTTCTAAAATTTCTCCCCATAGGGAATTCTCTCATCATGGATTTCTCCACTCCCTTTGAAGCTAGCAGTAGGACTCTAAACAAGATGAAACATAGATAGTAGTGACGTGGCCTTGGCCTTTTTTTAATCCTATAGATTGCTGGTAAGTACAATCCCTTTTTTGTTCAAAGGAACTGAAATCCACACTCGCTGTCTTTCAGGAGACTGCCTTATGTACCAGACCCTAGGCTCTTTCATTTATTTCCTGTCCCACTTGCTTTATGTTTCCTTTTGCATAGTAGAATTAAATACTCTTAGCCAGAGAACAGATGTTTAAATAACAGGAATGTCTTTGCAAATGAATGCTTGGAAACTTGCACATCTTCTGACAGCTTTGATGTTTAATATAACTGTATTAACCGGAGTCTTCTCCATGCAGTTTGACAGTACGGCAGCTTTAGCCTTCATGTTGAAGCAAATATCTACAGTAGGTATAATGAATCAGAACAACTCTGTTGCTAATCTGATGCCTTTAAATTCATAATGGGATGAGTTATCAACCTTTCTGATAGCATATGATAGATGAAGTGGACTATATGCAATAACAGTCCAAAAGAACTCTGAACTGCATAGAGAAATTATTATGATTATCCTTCATGCAATCCTAAAACTGTATTTAGAATTAATCCAAAAGTTTGTAACTCACTTTTAAATCTGGAAGACCTGGATTAAAGTGTATAACCAGAAAACAGAAGGAGAAGTTTGGACTGTATTAGTACTATGATCCAGTTACTCTCTGCCTTTACTGCCTATTCCCACAGATGGCTCACAGAAAGGATAACTTGCAAACAGCAAATTGAGCCAAGTATTCTTTACATGAGGTGCTCGTGAATTGTAGGCTCTGCATAAAAATTCACCGTAGGGAACATACAAGAAAGTACTTCAGTACTGGCCTGCCTATCGATTGCCATGTACAACAACATAGATGACAGAAGTTTTGAAATTGATCATTAACTCTGCTTTTAGAACAGAACCAATATCTTGAAAGTTTTGTGCAAATGTGCAAACCAACCTGAAGAGTTGACTGGGATCTTTCAGTTTCCTGTTTGTGCACTGTCAGGGGCAATGAAAATCAAATTATCGTGGATCCCAGCTATGCCCAAAGGAGTGCTCAATGCTGGGAGCAATTAAAAAGAACTTTTCTATTCCTCAGCACTGTCATCCCACACATTGACAAGTCTTTGAAAGTGAAGAATAAAACTGCTCACACATAATTAGCTAGTACAAACTGATGAAAGAGATATAAAGTGTTCTGCTCAAAGACATGATCATCAATCTACAGTTCATTCTATCACTGCTGATTTGGAAATGCAGAAAGATAGGAGAATTATCCCATCCTCCCACAAAGCCCTTAAGAGGGAAAGAAAATGGTCTCAGACCCTTCTTAGTCCTTTTTTTTAAAGAAAATAAAAATTGATCTGCTTTTCATAGCTTGATTAGTGTAGTCCCAAGCAGAATACACAGAAATAACAGGACTTCTAAGACTTAATGAAATTGTTCTGAAAGATAAAGAAAAGCATTTAACCAATCATTTAAGATGTACTGACTTTTCATATGATAAACAATTTTAGGTGTCAAAACATTGTGATTTCTGCTCTGAACTATAAAAGCCAATATTGGAAATATTTTGATAGGATAGTGGGCTTACAGTACTTGGTTCTTGCTTCTCTTAATAAAGTGAAATTGTCAGCTTAACAACACAGTTAAATGTTGAGATGTAACCTCTGCCCAGTTTTAATCGATGTGGGTTTTGCCATTTTCTTTAATGAGGTGAGAATTTTTCCTCTCTACTTTAACTCACCTGTCACCTAGAGATTTCAGACAGAAACTGTTGAAACAGAAGCTGAACATGAATGGAGCTTTAAGCTTCAGCTGTAAATTTTCAGCAATTTGCCTCACTTATGCCAAATACAATGGGACTGGACCAGATTCTGTTCACTGTTTCACCAATAAAGCTAAACTGGGCTCACTGACTTTAGGAGATTGCAGAAGGGTAAGTGGAGGTACATTTTGTCCCTAAATCCTTCTGTAGCTAGTCTGTCAGTAGAAGCCTGCATAATTTTCCAATAAGTATGCAACATGAGCAGCACTGGCTGAATGAATTAGACAAACATAAGTGCCATACTCTGCAGTCAGTTTGTTTTTCATCTGCTGCACACCTGTGGCAAGGACATTTATGATGTAGGTGGTATATTTTGGTGAAATGAAAAAACACCAGTAGGTAATTTCTGATCCTGATAGCATGGTTTCTGTTTTCAGGGTGTATATTCAGTTTCTAGAAGTTTGTAATTATGCTAGTATGAAATATTTCTAATTTGAAAAAAAAACCCTCTTATTAAATATCTAAAAAAAAAAAAAAGACCAAAACCCCAAGATCAAGCCCATAATTTATGCTTTTGGGGGAGGGTACCTGAGATCATACCTAGCTCATCCATGTAACTCTGCACTAATTGTCTCCAAAGACTGTTCATGTCCTTACCTCTTGATAGTGAATTTTAGACTGCTGCATTTTTAGACTGCTGCATGCATTTCAACTTCCGGTTTAGTGAGTCAGGTGGTGTGGGTTGATGCTTGGACTTGATGATCCCTGAGGTTTTTTCCAGCCTTAATGATTTTATGATTCTATGATTCTGTCTTATTTTCTAGTGTCCATAAGAATATGAGAATATTTGTGTTTTCTAGACCCTGAAAAGATTTCCTGTTGTCTCCCAGAGAACCAAGATTGACTTCTTATTTCTCTTCAAATTAAATTCTGAAGTGAGAATTTACCAGGATGTCTTCAATTTCCTCTCAGGTGTGACACCTATTTCCAGCGGTGCGACATTATTTCTGTTTTCGGCAGAAAATAACCCCATGAAGAGATTTCTGGAACCAGGAAGGCACTTCAGTGCCAGTTTAGAAATGTACCCAGAGAGAAGATAACCACGCCCAAATTTGCATAGCTCCCTGTAAGAATTTCACAGAGGATGTTTGTTTCCTTACCAAGACATAGCTCAGGACTATGCAGAGCAGAGACTGTGACTGTGCTGCAGCAAGAAATCAGTTTGATTTAACATTGTTATGATATCGTGATGACAGGCATTCTACAAAAATTCATTTTAAAAAAATGGACGGAAAATGGAATACATGATTACTCTCTTTTCTGAGTAGGAAGATGCTCTACCTCAGCCTGCCACTTCCGTTTGGCAGGTACTCTCAACAGACCAATCCTCAGATTACTTTCTTTAGCAATCTAATACAGAGTTCAACAGGCTATTCAGCATGACTTTTTTTCAGTTATTTTGCTTAGGGAAAGATCGCAGACAACCAAATCTGTCAAACAAAAGACCCCCTTTTCCATCTAAAAAAAATCCAGCAGCCCAGCTCAAGTAGGAACATGGTTACCTTAATATAACTACTCAAACTGAAATTCCGAAAATACATCAAACAATTTTTGACCTCTAAGCTCTTTCAAACTCTATCCTAGTAGATATTTGCAAAAGATCCTCCTTGAGGTTACACCAGCACATTTTAATTAAAGGCTTAATGAAATAATGTTCTATCAAATTATGCTGGACTGAAAGGTAGAGTATGTGCTAATTATAAAATTTAATTGCAATTTCAAAATTAAATTAAATTATATTAAATTTTATTGACAAAATAACAAATACAGCTGCTTGTTTATGAATTTTTAGGTAATTAATTCTTTGTAGAGGAATCAATAGCCTGTTGAAAAGTTCTGAAAGAACAAAACTAACAAAACTACTTTTGAAATAATGTAAATAAAATTATAATGGCATCAGGTCATGCAAGGAGTTTATTAATGCTCAAGATAGAAGGTACATTGCAGTTATACTAGGACATTGCATTGGAGACTATATTTCATTGTGGAGCCTTATGATTGACAAGCAGAACATATATTGCAGGAAATATCCAGGATAGGTAATGGGTTCATTCTCCATTGTCAAATTTGATGCAAAGTCAGCAGAAAATAAATTTCCTTGGCTCCAGTGGGATGATGTAAAGGAAACTCTTTCTCAAAAGTAGGTTAGAGTAGCATAGGGTAAAGTAAGAGTAAGATAGAAAAGTAAAAGCAAAGGAAAGCTAGAATGAAGTACTCTTTACTGAAGAGGTCTTGAAAGTGATTGAGTAGCTTTGGAAATCTCACCCATTAACCACTGAGTGAATCATTAACCCCTGACATTCCTTAACCCAATGACAAGATAGTGTTGTCCTAAGCACTCTACACAAGTGACTAATAAAGTTGTTATTGTCTAATGTCCATCCATTACCAAGTAACAAATGAACAAAACTTACCTCATATTTAAATAAAGAAATAGAAAGCCAGTTGATTTTGTTTAATATCAGCAGGCAGCTAAAGACCTCACAGCTGCTCACTCACCCCTTACAATGGAATGGGGGAGAGAATTGGAAGGGGAAAAGTAAGAACATTTATGGGTTGAGATCAACATAGTTTAATAGGATTTAAAAAAATAAAACAAGAAAAACAAGTGATGCAAAAAACCCAATTTCTCACCACCAGCTGACCAATGCCCAGCTGGTCCCTGAGCAATGGCAACCCCGGCAAACTTCCCCCACAGTTTTTATCACTGAGCATGACATCATATGGTATGTCATATTGCTTTAGTCAGCTTGGGTCAGCTATCCTGACTGTCACCTCACCCAGTATCTTGTGCACCCACAGCCTCCTCGCTGGCAGGGCAGTGTGAGGAGCAGAAAAGACATTGATGCTGTGTAAGCACTGCTCAGCAATGGCTAAAATATTATTGGGTTACTAACACTGGTTTCATTCACACATCCAAAACATAGTATCATGTAAGCTACTATGGAGAAAATTAACTCTATCCCAGTGTATTGGGTTTCTATAGCAGGGTTTTGTAGCAGTGTGGCTTCAGGGATGGCTTCTGTCAGGAACTACTTAAAGTTTTCCCTATGTCTAATAGAGCCAATGCCAGCCGGTTTGAAGATTTGCCCATCATTGGCCAAGGCCGAACCCACCAGCAATGGTAGTAGAGCCTCTGGGATAGCGTATTTAAGAAGGGAGGAAAAAAGCTACTGCACACCAGCAGCCATAAGAAGTGAGAATATGTGAAAGAAGCATCTATGCAGCCACCAAGGCCAGCGCAGAAGGAGGGGAGGAGGTGCTCCAAGCACCAGAGCAGAGGTTCCCCTGCAACCCTTGGTGCAGCCCATGGTGAGGCAGCTGTGCCCCAGGGGGCAATGGGGGAGCAGAGATACACCTGCAGACCAGGGACGACCCCACGCCAGAGCGGGTGGATGCCTGAAGGGAGACTGTGACCCCATGGGAAGCCTGTGCTGGAGCGAGCTTCTGGCAGGATCAGTAACCTGTGGAAAGGATCCATGCTGGTGTGTGGAAGAACTTTGTGAAGTTTGTGAAGAACTGCAGCCCATGGAAAGGACTCATATTGGAGAAGTTCCTGGAGGACTGTCTCGTTTGGGTGGGACACCACACTGGTATGGAGGAAGAGAGCGAGGAGGAAGGAGCAGCAGAGATAACATATCACGAACTGACTGCAACCCCCATTCCACATTCCCCTGTGCCGCTCCAGGGGGGGAGGTAGATAAAAGGTTCATGGGTTGAGAGAAAGACCAGTTGTCCTATTTTTTCTCCCCCTGTCCATCTGAGGAGGGGAGTGATAGAGCAGCTGGGTCAGCACCTGGCACCCAGTCAGGGTCAGCTTCCCACAGCTACACTAGTACTAGGTGAAGTCTGGGACTAGAGAGCTGCCGGTGTGTGGCCAGTGGAAAAGGCAGACATTAAAGTAAAAGAAAATGAAGTAAAGTAACCTAAGATGCAGATGTGAATATCCCAACTTGTATGCAAAGAAATTCTATGTTAAAAAGCAAGAACAAAAACTGCACACATTTGTAGACTGAATGCTTAATTCAACATCCTAGGTTTAGACTGATGTAATGCCTTTTATACAAGCAATATCGTGCTGACATAAAAGTGTAATAATGAAGGTTAAACCTCAAGCATGAAATTTGACTGTGACAAAAATGTCCCAGAAAATCTAGCCCAGAGCTTGCAAAAAGCTCCATTTTCAAAAGTGCCCATGCATTAAGGAGTCCAATCCTACTTGCTTTCAAAGATGTTCAGATTGTTTAGAAAATTACACTTAAGTCTCCAGCTATTTGGACATTTTGAAAACTGTATGATCTATAATGCATTGCAATTGATTTTTTTTTTTTTCAGATTATTTTCTTCAATGGCTAAATTACATTCTTCTGTGGGCTGAGCTCAGCTGTGGAGTTGAATGGTACTTAAGGAAAATGTTAAAACAATCTGACTGCAAAATTAAATTAACCTGAAAATGACTGAAAGTTGACCTGTCATATAAACCTGTTTGGCTGGGGGTTGAATTAATGTCTATCTTCTATATTTACATTTTAAAAAAGAGAAATCTGTTATTTTTACACTGAAAATGTAGTGTGTGCCACTGCCTCACATTCGTAAATAAATAAATAAATATTTCTAATTTTTCTAAACATGGCTCATCTTTTCAATTGCGGAATTAAAATCATTCCAAAGTATTCTGTGATTATGTTGCATCACTAATAGGAGGGTATAATAATTTTGAAACCTTTGTAGATTATAATTCTCTTAGATGGATATCAATTTTGGTAACTAAGACTCCTAGAATGGACTTTCATTTCCATATGATGTATTGAAATGTATATGTATATTCTCTGGGAAACATATATACAGTGTTGATGGGTATGCTGATAAAATCTGTATATTAAAGGCACAGATGAAGAGACAGATGAAATTATCAGACAGGATCACTAAAATCTGTTGTGATTAAGAGAATTCTAGACACTGGAGTACAAATTATATTTGATAAGCCTTCAAGTTTGTTTTCTTTTTTTTTTTTTTTTTTTTTTGGCTACAGCAGCAAAACAATGATCCAGGAGCTTTGTTTCTGAAAACGTTCATCCTTTTCTACCAAGTAGTTCACAAATGCAGGCAGAGATAAGAATCTAGTCTTATAGCTCTTAGCTCATAGGCATCATCACTTGCACCACTAGAAGAACTGACATGCACAGTGATAAAGATAAAAATTTATGACGTGTTTACACCATGAGCATTAGTTGCTTCAGAAATTTGGACTGATTTCTCTACCTGTTCCTCATAAGATCAGTTACCTGGGTACTGCTAGAGTAAATAGATATTCTGTAACAAACAAGTGGAATATCTTCATTAATTTTATCTGGAAGAACAAATGTCATTGAAAAGTTTTGATAATCAAATTTCTGGTTGTACAAAGACTAAAAGACTAGAAATCTAAATTAAATAGAGAGATAACTAAATGTCCATTGTTATTAGAAATGTATAGCTGTATTCATAAGTAATGATTAATAAGATATGAATCAGAATAATTTATGCTGTGTTGCATTTATGTAACTCTCCTATTAAGGAATCTGAATAAAAATTGATTGTAAGTTGTTAGAAAAGACTTGAACAAATACTTTTCAGTAGTTTAGTCTTACACTATATTAATATTTCTCTTCCTCCTTGATGTGCAAGTTGCATCAGCTTTTGCACATAGGTAGAGATCTAAGATAATACGTGAGTATCTGAATTTCTTCCTTGCACTTCCTAAAACCTTGCTGCTAAGCTGGTCTATAAAAAAAAAAAAAAAAGAAGAAAAATAAACACCATGGAAGGGTTTGTAAAAGGCACAGTAAAATCAATAAAGAACAGATGCTCTCTGAATATCAGCAAACACAATACATGTGGAAGTTTTATACTTGTTTTCACCTTCATGTTATCAGAAAAAAATACTCAAGTTAGTTAACATCAACAAAAGGAGGGAACTGTTGAACTGGAAAAGTTGCCAGTGGAGTTTTTGCACATTGGTCGTTACCATTGCACTAGCTTGTCAAGAAAGAGGGACATGATAACTGACATAATTAACATTTGTTTTCAATTAATATCACTGTTGCTATTAAGAAAAATTAAGGCCTAAACAGAGTTCAAGAAGAGATGAGCTATCCCACTGTAATTACCACAACTCCCAGCAGGGTCCTTCTCATCTGGTTACAACCACAGCAGGACAGCTGTCCTAGCATACATCAATCTGCCAGAGTCATGGGGATAAAGCAAGGTGCTGACTGATAAACACAAAGGTGCCTTTAATGTTTAAAGTACCTGAAATTTGCAGCTATACTTCATTATTTATATGCATTCCTAATTGAAGAAGTACACTTGGGGTAAAGGACTAAAGCAGAGGAAAAAAGATTGTCAAAGTTATATTTATACAATATAAAGACAAAAAAATTTTCTGGAGAATTTTATTCCCCCTAAAATAGCATGAGAAATGTACTAAGTGACAGAATGACAGTGTGGAATTAATTTTTTTGCACTACAGTGCCCAGCAGAAATTTTCTTGAGGACTCTTCCATTGCAGACATCTGGATGAAGAGCCGTGATAGTAGAAACCAGCTCTTTACTTGTGTCCATCATGTAGTAGTCTGCAAGCTATGGTCCTGTGACAGCTGCCATTTGCTGTCACTGCCAGATCAATTCTCTCATTTTTCAGCTTATTCCTCTGGGGCTAGAGAGGCAGTGGACCAGTGGGAATAGGTTTGGTGTCTGTATTATTCTTTTTGCTAAGCTGTGGAAAGGTTAAAGGTTGAATATAATAACCTTCAGCCTTAGACCGCAACACAGCATACAGAATTTCCATGGAATTTTCTGCTTCAAATACTGCTCATGTGATATCAAAGAAAAAAATATGCTCAACTTGTTGAGATAAACAAAAGGGGGGAAGTTCTCTTCCAAATAGTTCTCTGGATTCACAATCTGTGTCAACAAATATGATTCTAATTTCTGAAAACTATTAATTCATACAAGTGGAGGAGTTGGCTCTAAATGATTTTGTTAAGCTTGCAGGATTTTTCGCATATAATTCACATGAATATGTATATTATCTAAAACAGGCATCCCTGGGGCAAATGAAACCACTCTCTGAGAAACAAGGAATGATAGACATTGAAACAAAACATTTAATTCTAAGTTTTCTGGAATTTCATAGAACACGTATTTTTAAAAATCCTCCATTGAAATGAGAGACACCTGTTCAGGTCTGCCTAGATTTTGTTTGATTTAAAACTGGATGGACTTGGACTAGGAAGGAAAGAATTTAAGAGCAGCTTTTGCCCTTGAATCCATGAGAAACTGGTTGCTTTTAATTTGTAACTAACTATAGTGAGCCTTGCAGGGATTTCCAAATGCTAATAACCACTGGCAGTGATGTGCAGCTAGGACACAACTCATAAGGCCAATTCCCCCAATGCAGGTCATGGAGGAAAAAATTAACTGTGCCAGTGTCATGGTTCAGCTGTCCATGTGACCCCAGCTGGGTCTCAGAGCCCTGAATCTATAGGGTCCTGACCTCCCGCTCTTCTGTTCAAAATGGGAACAGTTAGAAATGTTCAGTCATCTGGGATGTAGAAACCAGGAGGTGAATTGTGGTAAGGAGGCAGTTGTTAAACGTGACTGGTGTTCATCCCTTAGAAAGCTTTATCTTTTAACAACAACGTATTTATCTCAGATAAAAGGGGGCAGTTGATTTATGAGACTTTCACTAGAAGTGTCAGCTGCCAGAATTCTTCTGTGGCTCCTCAACTTCATCACAAATAGCAGAGTGGGTGTCGGGGGACGGGTCTTGTTCAATATGGAAAGGCTAGTTCTGCTGGTACCCCTCAGCTGGAGGGCTTCCGGGGCCAAGTGAGGGAGATACCAAAAGGCTATCTGACAGATGATGAAAATTTTCACAAGGATAATCTCAGGATGTAAGGATTTAACCTGAAATATGAGCGGGACTTAAGAATGTGAATGCACCCAGTGACATGAAGTAGAAAGACAGGAGATCTCACTCAACGTAACTTTTGTTGCTTTCAAAGACATGTTGTTACCCATTTTAAGGTACTCTGTTGCCAAAGCTCTTGTTCCTAATTCCAGTTTCGCTAAATACAATGAGTGAGCAACTGCTGAAAGATCAAGATAAGCAGATTTAAAATATCAGCAACACAATCTAAAGAGAGCACCATTAAAACCAGTGTTAGCATGCCAGTTCTTGTGATGCTGTTGATCTACACCACACACGCTGAAAAATGTCACTAGAAACAGCTTTTCCTTGAAACCTTACAATCTTATCATCACAGGACAAATAAAGCATAAAACATCTAGAATACTAATGCAAAATTGTGCATTGACTGTAAAATTACACAACTTGATCTCAGGGAAGGTGAGATGCAGTTTTTGACCTGATACTAATTGTTCATTTTCGTTGACATTTGTGGTGTCATTGCCTTCTAATGGCTGAATTTTCTAAGCCAATGTTGTCATAATTTGACTGCCTGTTGTGGATCAATCTGAGGACAGTCTGTAACATTATTCTTTGATGAATTTTTTTGTGCCTTTGACATGACCTGGTGTCTTACTCCTTAGGTCAGATTATAACTTTATTTGTACCAGTATGAATTTAGAGCATTTCCTGGGAAATCAGCTGAGTTATTACAAATTTATGATGATGTAAATTGACCCAGAACTTGTTTGTTTACATGAAAAATACAAGTTTAAAGAAGTTTATTTGATTTCTCTATGATGAACAGGTTATATTGAGATTTTTTTTCTTATTTGCAGTCTTATCTCGTGACTTTTAGCAGAGACCATGCAGCAAAAAATGTAATTTTTTTTTTTAAATACTTGTACTGGCATCAATATGTTCGTTACCTGGCAACTACTCCAGTCTGGCCTGTAGTTCTGTTTTGTTTCTGTCTAGCTAATAATTTCTGTATAGCTGGGTCACCAGTCCTGGAGGATAATGCAAAACCAGGAAAAAATCTGATGGATACCGGCTTTTGTTTCCTCTATTGTGTGATTTAGTTTGTAACTAGTGAAATAATATTTATTTTTCTTTTGTTGGTTTATATTTTTCAGTATCACCTTCATGCCTGGGAGTCAAAGGTCAGATAATGCTCAGTATTAATTGTCTTTGTTACATTTGTGGGACTTGCCTCCAAGATTTTGTATGATGGGGTTAGCACGCAGAAGCTGTACTTTTCAGACATTTTTATTGACAGTAGTTATTTTTTGGCTGGATGTTTAAGACACTAGATATGGTACTTTGTTACAATAACTGGAAGCTGATATAATGTAATCATAGAATCATAGAATCATTAAGGTTGGAAAAAGACCTCAAGGATCATCAAGTCCAAAACTGAACACAATACTGAGATGCAGCCTCACCAGTGTTGAGTACGGAGCACAATGACTTCCCTAGTCCTGCTGGTCACACTGTTTCTGATACAGGCCAGGATGCCATTGACCTTCTTGGCCACCTGGGCACACTGCTGGCTCATGTTCAGCCGGCTGTCGACCAGCACCCCGAGGTCCCTCTCTGCTGGGCAGCTTTCCAGCCACTCTCCTCCAAGCCTGTAGTGTTGTTAGGGGGTTGTTGTGACCAAAGTGCAGGACCCGGCACTTGGCTTTATTAATAAACTGGCCAGTGTGTAAATATAAATTTGTAAAGAAATTGTTATAATCAGGTTCTCACCTCTGCTAAGAATTTGACTACTATTAAAAACTGATATTGTTTCTCCTTAATCATATATGAAGGGAACTTTTGAGGCAGAGCCATAATCTTTATGAAATACCAAGTGGCCTCTACTTCAAGTGCAGTGACAAACATCTGTTTTTCTATAGCCAGAGTTTTCATACAACATACATACATATGTAATTTTGTTAATAGGATAACTTAAAATTGATCTAGAAATTATCTGGTTCATCTCACTGCCACCAAATAAGATTGCTGTGGTTAAATCATTTCCTGACAGAAGTTTGTCCAGCCTCCTCTCAGTGTACCACTGACAGATCCCAAAATATTCTAGACAATCTATGGTAGTGTTTAACTGTCTTTACCTATATGAAGAGATTTTCAATTTAAACTCATTGTTTGGGGGTTTAGATGTACTCAGTCTGTAGGTGGTTCTAACATTGGCAGTTGTGAGTATTCCTTTGGAGTGCGTAGTCCTAGAAACACAACCTCCAAACAGTCTGCAAAAGGTTGCATCATGAGTTTTAGGCTGCAGATATTTACCATCTCCTAGGACATTTCCTGTTTTAAACAGCATGGAAGTGTTATTCAGTATTTGACAAAGAGGGTGATTTAATGCTTAATGGGCTTGATTTTCAGCCTATGGACTTGAATATATATATTTTTTGAATCATCTAGGGAAAAAAAAATTTGGGTTTACAGTAAAATAGTTTTCTGTAATTTTTATGAATTTTAAGCAAATCTCTCTCCCCAGGTTTTTCAGGATAGAAATCAGTTCCGAGGCATGAAAAGTCATTGTGAATATAACACTACCTAAATGATAGAAAGATTAATTTTATCCTTTAAAATGTGTTCTCAATATTTTCCTTCTAAAGTAAACATTTTTATGGCATCCATTCTTCCGGATTCTGACAAATACTGTCATGCAACTGCCAAAATTCTGATACCTTTTCTCACTGAAACAGATGTAGTGATTACTAGAAATTTCCCGAGACAGTCAATTCTCCTGAGATTTCCTACACATTTGCCAATTAATATGGATAGTTGGAGAACTGGCCAAATTTTTGTGATGTTTATTTGAAGCAAATGACTGAGTCTGTGGTGGTTCATCCATTCCTAATGAGAGAATTAAATTTAAGCTTGTGTATGTATACTGTTGAGAATATTATGGATAAGATCTGTACCCCTCAGAAGTCAGCGTCCAATTTATCATTAATTTCAATGGGACCAGAATTTAATCCATTGTACAAAAGCACTGTATGAAGCAGATGTTTCAAAATGACACTACAGCCTATTGTCTGTGCTAGAATTCTGCAATCCTTCAAGAAGATAAAGAAGATAAAAGGAACATAGCAGTAAAAAATATGGAATTCTATATTACCTTAGACATTGGAAAAGTTGTACATAGCATGTAAATTTGTCAACTGCAGAGAAATTCTTTTCTACTCAAATAATGTCAATAGCAGGCCTAAATAAAACCAAGATTTTGACCTGTGATGTAATAAATTATAAATATATTTTTTTCTTTATTTTTCCCACATCAGTAAAATTTTTATCCTTTGTCATAAAGATACAAGTCCCATTGATGCAGACTTTGGCATTTTGATCTCCTTGATTTAGTTTCCACACATTAATTAATGTAACCAGTTGCTATCCAGGTTTTCCTAAACATCCAAAAATTTCATCTTGGACATTTAGGCTATTTCATTAACTTGGCCTTTGAGATTTTTTTGTCTTAATTTTGGTCATATCAGTTTATATTCACTGTACTGCAGATTCATATGGCCTATTCTCATTGTGTAGTGATAATGTTGCTTCATCTTCAATTCTCTTCTTCCTAACAAATTTGATTCCACTAGTTCAGACTTTCAACTACTGTGTGACTTTGCAATGTCCTTCCACATGAGATCATGAACAGTGGTTTGACTGTATTTTCCAGTCAAAATTAAAAACCCATTCGTTCAGCTTGACTTATGCTTAGTGACAGCTCTGTGTATTTCTCACTGTGATGTGAATACATGAAGGACACAGTACAAAGATTCACTGAATTGCATTGCATTGTGTGGTAAATGTGATTGGAGTGATTACCAGTGTCCAAGATTTTATCCACTTTTTCATTAAAGTTGCTATTAGACTAATGACAGGGATAAATAATAGAACTGCTTTATTAGCATTTGTCTTGCCTAAAACATGAATGACAAAAAAAAAAAAAAAAAAAAAGTAAAAAAAAAAAATAAAAAAAAAAAAAAAAAAAAAAAGGCAACAGTAAAAATATAACATTAAAAAACCCAAACAAACAAAAAACAACAACAACAAAACCCATTCCTTAACAGTGTAGGTGTAAATGTCACTAATGAAGTAAGAACAAATATGTGATGTTAATTATCCTGTCTTACTTAAGTGCAGATCAGAATATAAAAGTGGGGGATGCTTGCAAAAAAGATAATCAGACAAGTTAACCATTTTATTATATCATTCATTCTGTTGAACACTATATTCATTTTTTTCTCTGCAGTGTAGCACTTCAAAGCATGTTAGACTGCATGGACCAACTTTGACTAAAGCATTCGAAATGCATGTGGGATTTTTTTTTCCTGTGGTGTTTACCTGTCTGAACTAGTCTCAGAAAAATTACGGGTAGTCTTAGGCTGTATATCACATTGCTACAACTATTATTATTTACTATTAGTTGTCATTATTTCTAGTGTTGTTAACATTTTTTTCCCAATGATATTTTATTGGCGCAGCATTAATTCTGGTTTACTGCTTGCATCTCTGGATGAACTATAACATTACAGTGTGCTTTTATTGAATGTAGTATTTCTCAAACTGTTGGGTATATCTCAGTTTGGACTATAATTTCAACCATAGACTCATTATTCCAGTCTGGGAATGTAATGTTCTTTCATTCGGGATGAAAGTATAGTTTATAACCAAGCACAGATCACAAAGCTTCATTAAGTGCTGTGGGCTGTGCAGGGTGGTCACCTTGTTGTTTATGAATGTAGCTATTTCTACATCTACATGTCCAGTTTGAAAAGTGGTAATTCCTGAAATTTTTTTCCTTATACAGAAGTCATGATTCAATAGTTTGTTCCTATTCAACAAAATGTTTAAATACATTCTTTCAGACTTTTCCAAATTGAGGCAAGTGAGAAATTTAAGTTAGTTTTCAACCAGTCTACCTCTATGGAAGTGAGTGGATCTAGGCTAATTTACACCGTCTCAGAATATGTCCATAATACTTATGGTCTCATTCACTAAATTATCATCATAGGATGTTGATTTTGCAGAGCGATTAAAATTACATGTTAAGAAATTTTGACAAGAAAGGGAAAAAAGGAGTTTATGAAAGTCTGAAATCAGCATTTCACTTTTTAACGAGTCAGTAAGAACCACCTGCTGCAAGAAAGCACCAAGAGCAGCTCTTGTTATACAAATTCATTTTCTGAAATGCACAAAAGTGTCAATATTTAAAGTCTGTTGTTTGTTAATGCCATTGTTTAATGAAGATGGCAATAACAAATCATGTGGAGTGCCCTTCAAACTGAATGGCGGTAGTGTCAGAAGAGTCACAGCACAATATAGTAGCACTTTCAAAATATTCAAGAACTTCTCTAACTAGAACTAACACTGGCAGAGACATTATTAGAACATTGTACTCTGGGAATGCTATATCTGAAAATAAACATTTCTTAGACTATTACATACTATCATTGAATCACTATTTCCCTCTTTCCAAGATCAGTTTAAAAATAATTTCTGAGGAAAATAATTTTATTGAAAAAATAGGAAAGCAACAGTAAAGTTTAACTGTAAATAGTTAATATTATTTGGCTTATTTCTCACTATCTTTCTAGAAAAAAAAATCTTCATTTTAATATCTCTCAACTGTGACATGGAATCCTCTGACAGGATTTCAATACCTGCATTTAAGCAAGTGTTCACATAAGTTGATTTGCAAAGGTGCGAAACATTCAAAGCCCCCTAAGAGTGGTGCAGCTGCTCAATAACACCTTTCTGAGATCACTCAGATAGGTTAAGTACAGACTTAATTGCCAAATTAAGCATTGGTCATACAGAACTTCAAGACACTGACAGCGAAGTGTCAAAACAGTCAGAACTGACTTGCTCAGTCTCCCAGTGTTCTAAAAATAACATTGCAGCTGTTTAAACTGTAAAATATTGATAACATTTTTCCATTAACACTTTTTTTTTGATGGGAGGAAACACCTATGAAAACAAACTAAAATAATATTTTTCCTTCCACTTGATAGGAAATGCAAGAAAAAGTAAAAAACCCACAATTCTCAGAAATAATTAACAATGCGGAACAACATTTTAGATGTATATGAACTATGCTAGAATTAAAAAAAAAAAAAGTAAATTCTTTATAATCACTCCAATGAGTGCTTTGAATATTGACTCAGAAGCTTTAATCTGTTGAGCCTTTGAGAACTTCATAGCCTCTTAGGTGTGTAAATCACATTTGTAAACTTCCTTTACCTCTAAGTCTGTTAATGAAAGTGAAAGTTGGTTTCATTTCTAAATCATTTAGTTGTGTTTGAAAATGTTACCTCTGGCTAAAGAAATTACTGAAGCTGTTTCATTACAAAGATTTCTTCTTTAACTTTTTCTTTTTTTATGGTGTTCTCAGTTAGTAAGAAAAGAGCAGAGGGAAGATGCAGGTCTCCAAGATAATTTCAAAGTTAAATAGTGGATTTACTGTTCCTTATCAGTCAGACACAAAAATTTCTGCTTATGTTTGAGAATGTGTTTCTTAGAAGCATATTGGCTGATATTTTCTTCATTCATAGCAAAACCAGAAAAATACTTTAACTGGTGCTTTCATTTTCAGTATGTGACTGAGTACAGGCCTTATAAAGGTCTGTAGTTGCTGACAAGAATGAACGGTGTGAAAGATATTCTTAGCCTACAGTTACATAACCTTTTGTATTTCACGTAAGAAACAGAGAATAATGCTGAATGTTCATTCAAGTATTTGCTTGCTAGTGTGAAAAGCTTTTACTTTAATATGGAAGGTAAATAATAAAATTCAGAAGAAAAGTATGAAACCAAACAAACAGGTTTCACATCTCTGCAAACCAAATCAAAAAAGCCATGTCTATGTTAATCTAAATACAATCTAGAGAGATAAATATATAACCCCAGTAGACAAGATATAACCTTTATTTTAGGGTTAAGAATGAAGAGGAGGGAAGAAAAGAGCAATAGCATAGATTATGCAGTTTTTATCATCTTCAGATATAAACAGCTGGAGTTAAGCAAAGCAAATGTGGGTAAAAGCTATGCTTTCTGTTGTGGCAAATGTATTTCCTTTGCTGATTTCAGACAAGGGAAACTTGTTCTATCTGAAACTACAAATCCTGCTCCAGAAATTCAGTTTGCCAGAGTCAAGAGGATTAAGTAGAACTGAAGTGTGATCACGAAAAGGCAGCTCTGAAGAAAGATTTAAAAAAAAAAAAAGACAAAATCAATTTGTTGATGTTTAAAACATAATTAAGTTGATTCCTCTCTCTTTTTTCCCAGAAAGTAGAAACAACCTCTGCGAAATATTGTAAAAAAATTTTAGTGACTCGATTATTTTGAATGTTAGAACTGATCTTCTTTCCTACTGATCTGAATGGGAGACCAGATTTAAATTATAGCTAATCACAGAGCAAACTACTAGTAGGCCAGTACACACGATGATGTACCATCCAGCTCCAGCCCCTTCCCAGGCAGTGCTGCACACTGTTGGAGTGAAAGCATGCTCACTGTTACCATGAAAGCCTTAATCTGGTATAATTGCCTTCTTTCTGAAAGTCCAGGCTCTGCCATCAGAAAGTAAACACAGTGTCATTCCTACAGTTGAACAGCAACAGAAATAGGAGGGTCATATATGTAGCTGTCTTGACTAGCTGTAAAAAAAGAGCAGCCAATGCCCCAAAGGAAAGCTCAAATTTTTTCAGAAGCTTCTTGTCTGGAGAAGCCAAATGGATCAGAAATTTGGGGCCATTGGGATAAGGTCAACACTGGAAGATAGTTCACTCAAATCTGGACAGATAACTGACGAGGGCCTAGTTCTCTTGTTTCAGAAGAACATCAAGCAAGGGCTGAAGGAAAGCTAAAAGGGAAAGTTTGAGATTGAAGGAAGCCCTATATTCTTCTATGTGTGTTAATATCTTGCCTTCATAAAATCACAGAATCATAGAATGGTTTGGGTTGGAAGGGATCTTAGAGATCATCTAGTTCCAAACCCCCTGCCATGGGCAGGGACACCTCCCACATCCTGGCCTTGAACACCTCCAAGGATGGGGGATTCACAGCTTCTAGGCAACATGTTCCAGTGTCTCACCACCCCCACAGTAAAGAATTTATTCCTTATATCTAGTCTAAATGTGCCCTCTTCCACTTTAAATCCATTACCCCTCGTCCTGTTGCTACATGCCCTTGTAAAAAGTCCCTACCCATCTCTCCTATAGACCCCTTCAGGTATTGGAAGGCCACTATAAAGTCGCCTGGGAGCCTTCTCTTCTCCAGGCTGAACAACTTCAACTCTCTCAACCTGTCCTCATAAAGACAGGTTCCAGCCCTCTGATNCCTTGTACTTGGTCTTCTTGAATTTCATTGGCATACCTCTCAGGCCTGTCAAGGTCCCTCTGGATGGCATCCCTTCCCTCCACCGTGTCGATTGCACAACACAGCTTGATGTTGCTTATCTTGTTTTCCCTCCCAATTTCTAGAGCTTTTGTTCATAGTCAAGACAAACAGGTCTGCTGTGGTTTTGTAGCTCATACCTTCTAATGACAAATGGAGTGGAGATGGAGAAATATTTTTTGTAATTGAATAAAATTCTGACATATGGCCAAACATACTTTCACACAGGCATTTAGAGTACAAAGGAGAAAATGAAATTCCCTTAGTCTTCTGTCACTGTTGGAGGATTTTCAGTACATGAAGCCTCTCAAGAAAACTTTCTTCTGGACTGCAGTCATGCCTTAGAATGTCCATCACAGGAATCAAGTCCACAGTACAGAACTGACTCCTGCAATAGATCCATTCACTGCATAAAGCATTCTGTGAGTAGATTCTGGGGTGCAGATCAAAGGTTCCAAAAGGAACCAGAGTGACCAGGCCATCAAGGAGATGACTTTGTGATATCTGAAAAATCAGATTTTCAGCAAGTGGCAAGAACTCTCCTTTAAAACCCTGGATCCTTTAAGTCCTCCATTTCTTTCCTTTAAACTAGAAAACCAGAAAGAAAGACACCATAAATTATTGTCTTAAGTTTGGGGAGAGGTGAAAGCTTTGTGGTGGGGTGTTCCTGGAAGAATTTTATTGCTGCATTATGATGTAGAATGTCATGTCTACTTTAGAATATGAAGCACAGGAAGGATAAGTATCTTACCAAAGAAAGAAAACTGTTGATTAAACAGTTTGCTAGTACCTTCCCCACTCCCTCAGCTTTAAATGTTGATTCGTGTTTCTTTTATGGCTGAAGCAAAGCAATGAAACCATTACGTATTGAAAAAGTAGGAGCCAGCAGTTCATAATTGTTTATGACTGTTACAACTGGAAAAAAAAAATCCCTGTTGTACTTATGATTCATTTTCATGATCCATTGACCAGCTGGTATGAGAAGCATCATTAATGAAGCATGAGATTTCATGCAGTTTGGCCACCCAGCAGGAGATATGCTTCACCTTATGCTGATTCTCTTTTTAGTAGCTCCTACAGCCAGGAAAGTCAATGTGTTAAGGACACATTAAAAGTAAGATATGTATATATTATTCAGTCTTCTTTGGATTTCACTTACAACTGTCATACTGTTTCTTTGAGTGACAGTTTTCAACAGAGCATTGCCCTGTGAAATAGAATGCAGAGTCACACACTGTGAAAGGAAAAATGTAAAATCAAAGGAGTTTTGTAACAGCTATTATTCAGTGAGGTTTCAGATATTTTTAACAAAAGCAAATCAAAAGTTTTTATCTCTCATAAAAAGTCAGTACTGGAAACAAATTAAATCTTATGTATGAAATCAGTAACAGCATTAAAACCACATAGAAATATTTTTTAAAGAGCAATTCCAAAATGTATGCCCATGAATTCATGGGCATACATTTTGGAATTTTTTAGACATGCCATTGTACATGTTACTTGCCTATATTTTCTTCCTAAACCAATCTTATTATAGGAAAAAAATCTCTTTGATGCCTTTGTACAACAGATATAAAATAATGACAAAGATCCTAAATCTAATTCAGCTCCCAAGACTCTTTGTAAAGTATTTCACTACTGTCCTCTCCATAACCTGGTCACTTAAGATGAAGGATGGACCCAAGAATTTTGATGAACTAGATACGAAAATTAACAAATGGTGTCACAGTAAATTCCTACTTAATTTTGGCATTCATTTCGATTTTAGCACCCCAAACTTGAATTTTGAAAATGTTGTTGAATTACTGTACTGAAATTGAAGTAGAAAAATTGACAGAGGAAATCACAGAGGTGGGACCTGGCATCTGAGGAATGTGTGGCAACAGCTATACATTGCCAAAATCACATGTCAAATTGCAGAGTCAGGAAGGTATCATTTTAGGCTCTGTTCATTGCAATGGGAAGAGAGGATGTTCATCACTTTGCAGGATGGAGTTCTAATGGTTAAAAGAGGAACAGAAAGGTACAATTTGGTTGCATTAAAAGGTAATAAATATATTTTATGTTATTACGGAAATTCTTGTAAGTACCTTATGTTATTACAGAGATAAATGCATGAGGGCTTTGCGTGGGTCAAGAAGAATCCAAAAGGTAAGCAGCAAGAAACTTTGTAAAAATGGTGCAAACAAATAATATGGGAAGATATAAATGGCCTAATAAAAAGTAAATGTATTCTTTGTGTTGCTGTATGCATATCTGTCATTCTCTGGGCTCAGTTCACTTTATAGCAAAAACGACCAATCTGTTCCTACAGAAACCTTAACTGTTGAAGATAATTTATGCAGGGTCAGATTGTCTAAGAAAAAAAAAAAGACTAAAATTCAAAACAACTCCCTTTCTTCTTTGAGATGCCAAAATTGTGCATGTTGTCTTCACCACTTTCAGCTCTGTTGTGAGATATAGAAGAAGCTTAAGGCAAAACAAAAAGCTAGAAAATATTTAACATCTCAAATTCTGTTTAGGCAGAACAGAGAGAGAAATTTAAAACAACAAAACAGAACCAACCTCAAAAAACAACAAAGTTTAATTCACTGAGTAACCAAAAATAGAGAAATCTAAACTATTTCATGCCTTTTAAAGAATGGTTAACATATTTGAAGCATATGGACTAAATATTACATTAAACCACAGCTGTGTCATAAGGAAATTATGAGGTCATATTACCTAAGTATAAGCACAAATGTATGTTACTGAACCACAGGAAATTATGATGGTAATCTATGTTATGATCGCAGCTAAAGATTTATGCAAAGTTTCGTATTAGTGACAGTACTCCCGTCCCTGATGCAGTTTTGCATTTCTTCCCATCCTTCTTCCTGCCTGAAAATGCAACAGTGTCAGAAGATTTCTGAGTTCACTACCTGCTGAGTGCAACCTGCTCACAGGTTAGCTACAACTTGTCTCTCTGTTTGTAGGTGTCTCTTACAAGTCTAATGTGTTAAAGAAAGTATTGAATCAGCAGGTATAAAAAGAAAAGTAATTACTTCTTTCTTTCCACACTGAAGTACCAGGGAAAATAAAATGTAGTTTGGAATCTATGAGTGAAACTGGAATTTGCCAATGTTAGCCTACCTGAACATCCCCATTTTCCTAAAAAGTGTTCTGAGGCTTTAAGTGAGCACTAGTAACCACTGGTTCAGTTTCCTCATCATTAAAATATGCTATAGATAGTTATAGTCTACTCTATGTTAGAGTTACCACATTAATTGGTGGATAGCTATTGTTTGGGCTTATTTCAAATTTTATTAATTTAAAAGTTAAATTAATTTAATTGAAGTTAAATTATTAAATTAAAAGAAAAAAATAATTACAGATGCTAGGGTTAAGAAACATCTGCCAGAAATTATATTTTAAATAAATTGAAATAAATTTATAAAAGGAAGACATTAATAGCACATTATAAAGGAATTCCCTCGGGATTTCAACATTTCTTGGAACAAAAAAAATGCCAAAAATGCATTAATAAAACATTTTTTAATATTAAATGAAATAATTATTAGATGCCACTTGCTTAACTTGATATATTAAGTGGGTGACAAAAATTATATTATATGGATTTACACACATAAATAGCAATTAATTTTCTAATAAAAAGTTAAAAAAATAAGAACAACATGGCATTAATGAATTCAGAGACTTTCTTGGGGAGGGAAATGAATGAAACTATCTTCTGCAGTGCTGAAGTGAAGCATTAGCTTTCAAAGAGTGTATAATTATAAAAATAAAATGGACACCTGCAAAACCTCTTATTCTAAATATCTAATCCTTAAAAATCTACCTCAGTACCATTTTCAGAACAGCTGTCATAAAGCCAAGCATATCAAATTCACTGCCATAGTGAAAATTATCAAAATTCAAAACTCAATTAATGTAGAGATCTTTCAAATGTAAGATTCTCTACAGTACTACTTAGATAACAAAGGTAGGTGTAATAGCTCCTTTGGTGATGGAATGAGCTACAGAAACTAATTGTGAGTGTGCAAACATAATAAAATAAGAGGTTTATGAGTTATGAAACACCCCAGGCAACTCCCTGGAGTCTTGAAATAACTAGGAGAATATTCTGGTCTGTCCTTTTAATTTCAAATGTTTCTCTTCTGCAGAGAAAAGGGAGTTCCACAAATGACTTTTTTTAAAATGAAAACTCTTTCTCTGAAAAATTATCAACTATTCTGTTAATATCTTCATGCAAGGCCATCTTAAAAGGCATCTTTAACTGAATCAGGTAAGGAGGAATTAAGGTTGCCTGGTCCATTACTTATCCAGACACAAGTGAAATAATAATGAGATAAACAGTTGAAAATATTCCAATTCTTTCTTCTGTAAATTCAGACAACAAAGAAAAAGAATTTTGGTCTGGCTATTCTTTGAAGGAATAAATTATTGGGGTGAGGACAGGAGAGAGAAAGAATGCCCATTACTACCAAAGAGCTAGAGGCAAGTACTCCCAATAAGGATATCTAGGCTCACCTTACCATGGAAAAAGAAAAAAGATTAAGAAATTAGCAGGAGAGAAAAATACCCAATTATCCCTCTTTATTAAGTTGCCCTAGTACACCCATGGCAGACCCTGGAGGAATCCATATTTTCAAGATTGCTTTCCCTCTCATGTGTTCATGCAAAACTCCCTGTTATGCAATGAGATAAAGTATTCCACAGCAGCAGTGCATGCTGTTTAGAAGTTAGCTAAGATGAAATAAGAGTTTTAATGCACATTTTCTCAAAATATCCAAAGACACTGAGCTGCAGAACATGGAAAGATGTTATGGAGATACCCATGTTCTAAATGTCTCTAAAATTTTTGCTTACTTTTGAACACATCTCTTTGTTTTTTAGTGAGGTGACAAGCTCTACTTTTGCAGTGTCCTGGTTTCATCTGGGATAGAGTTGATTTTCTTCCTAGTAGCTACTATAAAACTGAGGTTTGGATTTAGGATGAGAATAATGTTGATAGCACACTGATGTTTTAGTTGTTACAAAGCAGTGCTTATACTGTCACGGCTATTTCAGTTTCTCACACTGCCCTGCCAAGTGGGGAGGCTGTGGGTGCACAAGATGCTGGGTGAAGTCACAGTCAGGACAGCTGACCCCAGCTGGCCAAAGGGATATTCCATACCATATGATGTCATTCTGGACATGCTGAACAATAAAACTGGGAGGAGTTGGCCAGGGGCAGGACAGCTGCTTGGGGACTGTCTGGACATCGGTCAGCAAGTGCTGAGGAATTGCATTGTGCATCACTTGCTTTGTATATTCTATTATTATTATCATTATCATTATCATTATTATTACTTCTGCCTCTTAAACTGTTTTTATCTCAACCCATGAGTTTTACGTTTTTTTCTGATTGTCTCCCCTTGCCCACTGAGGGGAAGTGAGTGAACAGCTGCCTGCCAGGTTAAACCACAACATGTAGCAAAAGCTGGTTAAAACCTTGGGTGCCTGTTTCACTACAAAGTTCATTGTTATTGGTATTTTTCTAATTTGTGGTGTATTAAAGGCTCCTAGAGCTCTCTTCATTGATGTCATGAGCACTTTTTTTGTGCTAAGGAAAATATATATTTCATTAAACTGTAGTTAAAGGGCTGTAGATCTTCATTTGCTAATATGCCAGAAATCTTTCAGAGACCTCCTTCAGGGCTGGAAAAAATAATCACATGCAAAACCTGTCATATAGATGACATAAGCTTAATAGACCTACATTGTTTGAACCAAATGTTGTTCCAGTAGATAATTTACAGTCACCTTTATTCACTGAAGACTGAACATCTCAGCCATTATGGATTTAATTTTTTTAAAAAAAGAAGAAAATTTATTGAACAAATATTGAATGCAGAAATTTTACATCACTTTTGTATGATATTTTTCGTGAGAGCTTAGACTAGACACAGTATTCAGATGGGAACTCACAAGCCAAGCAGGGGGCAACGATTGCTCCCTTTGATGTCCTGCCTATACCCTTCTGAGTACCTCCCAGGGTGCTTGCTGTCTCTGCAGCCAGGGGACACTGCTGGCTTATGCTGACCTTATGTCTGCCAAGGGTCCCAGATCCTTTCCTGCAGAGTTGCTCCCAGCCAGGCAGCAGGTGTCCTTGTGCTCGTGTTTCCTGCCCAGGGACAGCGCTTGGCTTCATCCTTGTCTTGGCTTCATCCTCACTGAAATATGTGAGGTTCCTGTTGGCCTGTTCCTCCAGCCTGGGTAGGTCCCTTTGGATGGCAGCACTGACCCTGAGTGTCCCAAGTGATGCCCCTCTTCCACTTTGCTGTCATCTACAAACTTTATTAGAGTCCTCTCCCTCACATTCTTCAAGCCATCATCAGAGGTGCTAAACCAAACAGGTCCTAGAGAGACCCTTGCAATAAATGCTTGCTGAAGACCTTCAGGCAGAGTAAGAACAATTAACAGTTATTCTCTGAGCCCGACCATCCAGCCCCTTATTTAGCCATCTAGTTCTCAACTCACCCAGAACACAAAGTCCCAACTTGGATACAAGAGTATTTGGGAAGCAGGTTGCATTTCAACTGGTAATGGATGGAGACCGTTTCACGTTATGGTCCTTGACTTCAGCAAGGCTTTCAATGCAATTTCATGCTCTGGGCTTAGGGAATTTTGCAGTTAACTAATAAGAAATTCAACTTTATTTGTACAATGCTCCTTAAACTTTGAAAACAAAACTTCAAAGCAAACTTGTACTGCATCTATTTCAGAGACACCTCAGCTTAGGAGAAAGGTCTCATTATGGAGATTTCAAGATCCTTATTTAAAATGTAACAGTAAGAACATTGTTTGTAGCAGTTACTCACTTTTCTAGAATGTATTGGCACCAACCAGTCAAAGTTCAGTGACTTTAAATGACAAAACCTTATTCCTTTGCTTTTTGACTACGCATTATGATGCAATTTTCAAGACTGGATCACAGATTCTTTTTTTTTTTTCCATAGGTGGCTTCCCTACTTCATCCAGAAGGCTTGTGTTGCTCACAAGCTAATTGATACTGCTTCACATAGATCAGTATGTGGCCTTAGATTTATTTGCTAGTCAAACTATGCTGGAAGAAATCTCCATGTGTTTCTCTCTGTTGTTCATCACAGCAGTTAAATAAATGCTTTCTGAACACAAATACATTTATTTACTTGTTCCTCTAGTCACATTACTTATTATACAAACAGAAACTGGAGATAAGATGAAATGAAGTCTTTCATTCAAAGCACCCAATCTGAAATGCTTACATTTAGCTTTTCAGGGCAGATAGCATAAGTCTTTCATATGTTCTTACTAACTTTAGCTGCTGTTCAAAGAGTTTTGCTTTTTTACATGCTAGACTGGAAGGTCTTAAGCATGGCACCTAGAGAAAAAGCGTGCCCTGCTATTTCTCAAACCATTTCGTTTTAAATCACTTCTTCAGCCTATTGTATAATCTACACTGCACAGATAAAACCAGAGGGGTTTCTAATGGTGATTTCCATTTATCTGTTCTCTGAGATAGGTCTGTTTTCCTCTCATGTTTAACCTCATTCAACATACATCATACATATTAAAACATGCACATACATGAACACATGAAAAAGGCCAATTTGTATATTAGTATCAGACATGAAGTGTCTGGATTCTGTCTGTTTTTAGTCTGCTCTAACAAGCAATATCATTCTCCTCCCCTCTTACAGGGCCTCATAATCTCACAAACTCCTCTTCCCCTGTTTGTTGTTTCCACTGGCTCATGCTGATATTATTGCCCAGGCAGCTTGTGTCATTCCCCACTCTGCTCACACTTGGTCCCTACATTTTTTTCTTCCCCATTCCCTTTTTCAGTCACGGTCCTGGTCTGCTTTAAAACCTTCATGGATGGTTACAGTGCTTCCTTCCCTTTCTCACAGGCCTCCAGTTAACATCATTTATTTTTATCTCCTCAGGCTTTTTACTCCAATGCAGCACAATATTTGCTGCACTCTTCTACGATTGGTCTTTTTCCTTCATTTGTTTTAGCAGTGGTGCATTCAGCCACAGGAATCACAGTTTTCCTGGCATCACTGAGGACCTACATCCCAGCGGACAAAGAGAACTGAGACACAGGTGCTAAGGAAACAGAGACTTCTGTTGAAGGGGGTGGTTGTTGTTCTACTTAAGATATACCTCCTCCACCTTCCTAAAGAGAATATTAGCCCCCTGAAAGAAGAAGATGGTCCAAGAAGCTACAGACAGCTGTTCACCAGAAGTTCACATTATTTGTCAAATTATTAAGGCAGGACACGTCAATTATGCTTTAGAAATGCTTTCTTATCCATACTAGTTTCACAGGAGAATCTAAGTGACTACACTGACAACATTTACCTGAGAGATTAATCTCCCCTGTAAGGTCACTCTCAGTTGTGGAGAAATGCCCGCATGACTACATTAGCGTGAGGTTATGTTGCTCTTAACCCTGGGAAGACACGGCATAATCAAACCTTCCTTTGTGTCTTATGCTTTGAGGAGATTTATTTAGAAGATGTGAGTCAACTTAAATATTTTACATTATGACGTGAGCACAGAACAACGTATGCCACTGTGACCTCAAAGCTTGTTTATGAAGATTACTTTTTCACTGAAGTATTAGCAAGGTTCATCTGTTGCTTGCAGCTTGTTCAGGATATAACATGATGATTGCCTATGAGCTTTAAACACTGTGATAATATCCTCACAAACCTTGAAACAAGTAGTTTTATGAACATTGGAACTAATGTATACATTTATGTCTTGAAGTTAATTGATTTTCATGTCTGAGTTGCAAGTTCTGGCTTAAGCTTTTCCTACCACTGAGGTAAGCAGAAACATTCAGTCTAACAAGTACTAAAAATATTCATATAATGTGGAAAAATTGGAAAATCTTGTTCTAAAATTCCCTTTTTGAATCCCTGGCTATGTCAGCTGCATTGTGTCTCTGCTTAATATCAAACCTCTGATAAGGTCCTGCACTTGTTTGAGTTTCCAAACCAAACCATTCCATGATTCTATGATTCTATTACTACTAAAATTTTTCAGATATAGTCTTATTTTTTCCATAGTTTTGGGGTGGTTTTTTTTGTGTTTCCTAAGGTATCTATGTATTAGTTTCAGTCCCCTATGAAGTCAGAGAAATTTTACTCTTTGTTGCCCAAGCACCCACCACCCATTTCTGCAAATAGGAATTTCAATTTAGTATCTTGTACGCATTTTGAAAAGTATTCCAACTGTATAGAAAATGAGTCAATATGTCCAAGCCTTGGTTGTGAACTTCTTTCAAATTCTGGAGAATAAAATTAACTTTTAACAATAAAACTAGACTTGAAGCCAGAGATGGTTTATAGTTCTATGGTCATTTGAATTGGAAATGAGAAATATTTATTTTCTAGCTTGGAAAGGTTGTCTCACGAGGATATATGCATTTATAAGTGTTCTTAACTTTAGAGCTTGAAATGTCATGAATGTAATGGCTCTCATAAACTTTCCACTGGTGGAGCAAATAAGCCTTACGTTATCTATTCACATGGGATCTAGATGTCAGGAAAGGTGGAAGTTAGATGAGAACACTTCTTCACATCTAAGTCTTACTCTTGGTTTCCATCTGGGTTCAAATTTTCTCTAAGTTTCACATCCCTGACCACAGTGACATACCTGAAATGTCATGATAGGACAAATTATAGACTTTTTCAAAATGAGATTTAAAAAAACTCATGGAACAGTCAAAACACTTCGTCGCAGTCTTCCAAGGCTACTGATTACATAGAAGTGACAGATCCCTCTAACACATTTTCAGATCAACCAATCTTTATAAGACAGCTTGACCTTTGCTTCAGCAATAAGAATAGAAGTTTTATGGCAATCTTGTCTCTCTTTCTTACCAATGGAATAACCGTTTGATCTAAATGCAGCCTAGTTTATTCCTTTGTAAACTCAATATCCATGCAAAGTTTATATATATGTCTTCAAACTAGGTTCTTCCCTGTTTTAACTTTTTTTAAATGAGGTTGTAGTAGAAGGAGGAAATGAAGGAATTAAAGGAAGAATAGATGAGTAGGAGATGCCTGAATGAATAAGGCTGTGTGAGCATTGCAGTGAAAGGCAAAAAAAAAAACAAGGAAAAAGACCATAAAATCTGTAAGAGGGTGACTCAATAGATGAATTATAACTTTTCAAGTTAAAGTTTTTCCCAAAACACCTTCCAATTCATTCTACACAATTATGCAACATAAAAACCCCTATTCAGGTTTCAAGTCTAAAATTTTCTGACTCATGATCTTTGAAACTGTGTGATGGGCAGTGCTGCCCATTAAATCACTTCCCACAGTACCAAAACATTCCTTTGATGACTCTGTCTGCATAGCTGACCAAACCTTTTCTTTTAAGATCATTTTAATAGAGTGGCATTGCTGCTGAAGAGAAGTAAAATGAAAATGCTGGAGGGCAAAGTCCACTTACAATGAGACTTTAATTAGTCAGGTTTCTAGCCAAGGCTTACTTCAGCTTTCACTGAAGTCAAGAGAAACCCTGCTACTGATTATAGTGGAATTGGATGAAAAGTGCATGACAACATGAAGACTGTGAGAGTTCTTAGTCCTCAAGTCTTTTTAATGGAGAGGTCAAAAATAATAATTTTTCTTTGAAAGATATATTAAGGTTTGGACTTTTGTTCATATACATTATAAAGCAAAAAATAAAAGTAAAATGCAAAATGGTTTGGTTTTCTTTCCTCTGCTTTGTCAGTTTTTTCCTTCTTGTTTTTCCACTAGACTAGAAAAGGCAGAAAGAAAAAAATTATCGGCAAAGTGATACTTAAATGTCCTTTTTTAAAAAATGTTTCCCTCTCAACTTCATGTTTCTCTGCCTCCAGCAAATATTTTTCTGGTCTATTGCCCACTAGGAAGTTGGTTTAAATTGTTACAGTACTTCCCCTGCATGTGAAGAACCAGGGCTGTTCTGACCTCCCTGCCCTCCCTGTTGGGTCAAGGAAAAGTCAAAGTCCTCTGTTCTCTGCCTATTACTGTTTCCAGAAACAGCCTGCTTCTGTAGGTAATTGGATATAAATGAGAGCAAGCTTTTTGATAAACTAGTGTTAATCAGAAAATTAATGGTTACTCGGCATAGAGAGCTAGAAAATTTGCCATTTAGGTAGATATACTCCATGTTCAGCTGTATTGATCTCACAAGCTCACAAGCCAGGTACATGTATCATGGAACAGTTGATTTAAATACAGCTATAGAGAGATTAAATTTAAAGGCTGATACAATAATTGCTGTGTGTGAAGAAACCATAGCTACAAAACAAGGCCTATGCATGTCTCTAAGGAAATAATTCTAGAGAAAAATATCCAATCTTTATCAAAAAAAACCCCTTATCTTTCAGTAATAAACATTTGGTATTTCTCAACATTTAAATGAGATCAGACAGGAAATATTTTCCACTCCATCATAAAAGAATGATATTTCAAATTTCAAAAATAAAGATCAAGTTTGTAAAATATTTTTAAAACTTTTTTTAATTAATTAATTTATCTATTTAAATTTTTCTTCAGTTCACTGCAAAAAAGGGAAATATTCTGTTTTAATTTTCAAATATACAGTTTCAGATCAATAATCTAATAATTATTTTTGTTTTGACTAAACTTCAAGTAACATTCAAAAGGAAAAATAATGTTCAATCCTAAAAAAATATTTTGAAATCATTACAATAAGATCCTTTGGATCAATTTGTAAAAATACTTTTGTTTCTTCAAAATGGGAAATTCCTTTACACTATCCCTTTTACCTATGAATTTAATTTTCCACAATCATAATTTTGTTAAAAATATTATCTCCAGATTTGACTAAATTTATGAGCCATAAGTTTGTCAGTTGATCAATCATAGCAATATAACATTCCAAATTTCACTTTGTTCTAACATTCTAAAATTTATTTAACATATTCTTTGAATTTATTTCCATAGAACTGATCTTGTGCTTATCAAGATGAAGAGAATCTTCTAAAAATACCTCCACTTTCAGCAGAGGATGAAGAAAAAGTCACAGAGTCACCTGAAAGAGAAATACTCTCTAGGAATTATCATGCATAATCATTAGCAATGTGAAGCATAGCTAAACTTTAACACACAGGGAAGTCACCGCCTTTTCAGAAATCCATGAGTGAGTCAGATGACAACATTTGTTAAAGGCTTGAGAAATAGTCATAGCAGAATAAGTCACTTGCGGTGCCTTTCCTTTTAGCATTGTCTTACAAAAATAAATTTTTAAAAAGTCACAACAGAGTGAATAATAGCATCACATTTCCACCTTTGACATATATGTAGAAAATTAATATTCCAATAAGACATCAATCAGTGTGAAAGCATCCATCACTGGAGAGAGAATCTAAGTAAGGAAGTGGAGAATTTCCTCAAACTGGTTAATATTCTCAAATGTACAGAGGGTTTTTTCCAGATTTTACCGTCGCAAAAACAAAACAAAAAAACCCCACCACAACGTGGAAGAATATCTCCCTGTTTCTCACTCTGCAAAAAACACCTCACCCAGCTCCGCCATTCTAAATTGTTCACTTCATGTACAGCTCTTACATAAAGATTTTAAAATACGTAAGTGTGAAGCACTCATGCAACTTCAAAGTAAGACCTGTCAAAACAAGACCCTCTAGAAGATGTCCTTACCTACAATGTGTTGCTATTGAATTAAAACTCTGGCGCTAAGAAAGCAGATGCAGTTAAAACAGCAATGACCAATATCAGAAGTTCATTTTAGAGTACTAGAACAGTGTTGACAAAGTGATCTGTCAGCCTCATACTATTTACCCTAGACCTCTTGAGAAGCTCTTAGAGTTCACCTGCTACTGAAACAAACTCCTTAGATGGAAATTGAGCCTTGCCCTTAAAACCTCAAAAGCAATAACTGGTGAAATATTAGCCTGAGGATTATATTCAAAATGTTTCAATTCCACTGAAACAGTATATCTAAACTTTTTTTGTGTATTTTTTATTTTTAAGTGAGTGAAAGGGACTTTAAAGAATCTGAAGGCTGTTTGGTTTTATTGGTTACTTAAAAAAGCTATTTTTTCTTTTTGTTTCAGGTTTTGCATGACCAACATAAAAATTTTACTTAAAAGAAAAAAAGAGAATCAGGTATATTCTTGGATTCCTCTTCCTCAAGCCATGGTGATCATGAATTATGTAAAATGTTACCTTGCAATGAGATTTTCCTCACAGTTTTTGCTTCATGTAAGGAGGCACTCTGGGCTCCTGGTTGGATTAATGAAGTTTATTTATAAATAAATAGATAAAAGATGTGAATACTAAAAATGCCTGTGGTCAAAAGGAATTAACATGTGAATTGTTGGAAATTGTCAAGATAGACTATTTAAACTGAAGTTTCTTTCTTATTCTTTAACTGTCTAAGGACCTAAAGATTCATTGTCTTGAAAGCCAAAGACACTAGATGAAGAATCAGTTGGAAAAACAGGTAGTCAATTTGCTAGAGTGACTTCTTCTAGCTCAAAAATAGAAAAAAATCTCACAAAGCTATTAAACATGGGGAGACCCAGCATCTATAGGATGAACTGAGAGTAATTATGGGAGCACCAGCATCTCAAAATGCAAAATCTAAAAAATCCTTCATTTCCTTCCAGCAGACTTGCTGTTGGCTGTATTATTCTATTCTTTCTATAGCTCACAAAAAAAAAATTTTAGCAATTTATTTCATTAAATTATTTTCAAATAAGAATAAAGTACAACGTGAAGAATGATTGGATCTTACTGTATTCCTGCTTGCCTTCCAGCAAGCGCTATGTGGCTTCACTACAGGGTTCAACTAATCTGAGAAGAAGACAACCTGATTTTCACAAGTAGACATGTCAAAGTAAACTCTTGTCTCCTTCAAGACTTTAACTTGAGTTAGTAACTTAGACTAAAACAGCAAACAACTTTATTTTCACAGAATTTTTATTCTAACTTGATTCCTTTGAACTAAAAGAGAACCATGGAACATTTTCTATTAGTTATGTGAAGGTTAGACTTATTCTGAGGGGAGAGTTTCAGCACTATCTTAAACAGAAGAAAGTATTCCTGGGTCACCTGTTTCTTCACTTTTGTTGTGCTTCCAGCCTATATTTAATTTATCTCCTCTCAAAAAAATTAGTAAGCATCATTTACTTCCACCCAAACAATTATAACCCAAAGTTAAACACTAAACCTTTGCTCTAATAACAGATGAAATGAGCAGAAAATGCTACCATAAAGCATATCTGGCTATGAGATGGTGCTTTACAAAGAGCAGGTTGTCAATTCTGTCCCTTAGCCACATTTGAATTTGAAGAGAACCCAAGCAAAAGAAATAAGGATGAGGTAACAGTGGGTTAAGATAGGAACAAATAGAATGCAATCTAAGATTATTATAGGAACAAGTAATTTCTATGCAAGCAAATTTTTTTCCAATATATATAAAATAATTTAGCATAGGGGAGCAGTTTTTAAAGCCCTTTTGTCAAGTGGCAGTAAAGTCTTAAACCCTGGCAGTACAGATAATAATAATGCCCCATACTTATTTAAATAAATAGGATTCTTTCTCTAATCATCCTGACCTGAGACAACTAATAGCTGTAAACCCTTCTAATTACTTCCTAGAGAAGGATTACTCTCACCTGACTGAGTGAACTGACATTTTAAATTCCTTTTTACAATATAACAGGCTGTGTTCTGTTCAATGCTGCATTTCTAATGTCCCAGTGTCTGGCAGAAGCCTATTGTGAATTTCATTGAAAATATCAAGGCAGGTGTTTAAATAGATATCCCAGGCTCCAAAGAAAACACAACAAAAGCCAGCATTTAACTTTCAATGAGGAAGGAAAGGCAAGGAAACATGTCAGCTTATGCAATCCTTATGAAACAGAATAAGCCAGAAGCTATTTAGACTTGCATCAAATTCATCTCCCTGGTATGCAAACATTGTCCCAAAGTAATTTTATTTCTTTAGATTCACATTGGTATGAAAAATCACACACTGACTGCAGGGATTGGCTATGCTGAATGAACATGCTCAGATGCAAATCCTGATGTTACTGGAGTGGTAAAAGTTAAAGTCAGTAGAAAACAGAAGGAGCAGACTTGGTGATATATGCAACAGTTGTTTATAGCCATATATGATATAGATGAGAAATACAGAAAGCTTTTCACATATTTCTCAACACTTCAACTCAATTACAATAATTGAAAATGCCCTTGAAATTGATTTTGGTCTGGTTACTCAAATATGTAAAGTTAATTACTTTTCCCACCAAATAGTTACTGAAGAACAAATGGATCTTGTTGAAGAATTTGCAATATAAAGTAGAGAAAAAGACCTCAAGGATATCAGTTTGGCAAGGATACATGTGACTAACTTTATAGAGCTGAGTCATCTCACAAAGTCAAAGGAATGACTTATCTTAGCAGCCTAACATTTAAGATTTAAAAAGTTAGTCATAGGTAATTTAGCCAATTTCCTCATCCAAAAATTTATTTCAAAATATTTTCTGGGGGAGCTTCTGTAGAAACTCTAGCTTCTTCCAGTGAAACCATTTGCTATACAAGATTGACTCCAGAGAAAAAAACAGAAGGAAAGAAAAAATGGATGAGAAGTGGATGAGAAGCTCAACATGAGCCGGCAGTATGCACTTGCAGCACAGAAAGCCAACCGTGTCCTGGGCTGCATCAAGAGAAGCATTAGCAGCAGGTCAAAGGAGGTGATTCTCCCCCTCTACTCTGCTCTCGTGAGACCCCACCTGCAGTACTGTGTTCAGATGTGGGGCCCCCAACATAAAAAAGACATGGACCTGTTGGAGAGAGTCCAGAGGAGAGCCACAAAATTAATCAGAGGGCT
>VZTO01015257.1:89065-153255 GCA_013400615.1 Syrrhaptes paradoxus
ATCTTTAAGGTCCTTTCCAACCCAAACCATTCTATGGTTCTATGATTCTATGATTCTATGAAAACTATTTTCAAAAAATTATTCTCTCTTCAGATGAGAATAGGCTATACGAAATGTATTCCTTAATCCAGACAATGTGTCCTGTGGTGACATATGATCCACATGTTTCATGAGTGTTAAAACAAGTTGAAAGTACTGATCAGTAATCTGGGATTTAAGCGAAAAAAATCCCAAAACATCCCTAAAAATTGGAGGTTAATACAGCAGAAAGTGGTAAAATCTTGGCTCCGTAGTAGCCATTATATGATTTGTCATGAGGTCCAATGAATTAAAAATTTCAGTCAGGAAGTTTGAATGCCCTTCAGAAGATTTTAATGATTAAATGTGATCTTTAAAAAATGAGACACATTATTACATAAAAACGTACAATTAAGGCCAATGAACAGCATGAACTTTTTTTTTTTTTTAAATTATACAACAGGAAATACAAGTAGGAGTAATGAATAAGTTTGGTGGGGTCTTTTCATGAGATATTCATTACAATTTTTTCTCGCTAGCATCATTGCAAAAGAGGGATTTGACATTTTTAGAGTCTCGACTTGCATATTTTAACAGTGGTTTGCATTTATTTTTAAGTAAATCATAGCACTACATTATATGAATGTGTAGTGCTTGATTTTGTGATAATTATATCACTATAATCCTTTCTTCTCTGGAAGAATAAATATGTACTTCTAAATTTTCCTACTTTTCTTTGAGAACCTCCCATAAAATATTTTAATCATAGCCAAATACAAATCGAAGATATTTTGGAATAAAATGTTGTTATAATATATATATATATGCCAAATTAAAGATTTGTATTATAAAACTTTTAAGCTAAACTGAACTTCAGAAAAGACCTTGCTGCTTTTGGCTTTTGGTTTACCTGTATTATCTGGATCTTTTGTTTATCGCAGAATAATGGAATGCAATGAAAGCATGCTGACCAAATTACAAATTTACAGCTGATTTAATTTCCAAGTGTTTCCAGTTCGAGACTGAAAAATCTCATACACTGCACCAGAAAAACTCACAAAGGTGTATTTCTTCAAACAATGGAGATCTGGCTTTTCTAAGGTGATTTACATCACAACCACAGGTAGCAGGGAACACCTACCTCTGTTTATCTAAAATCTTAGGTATTACATGTAATTTAGACAAAGGATGGTTGCCTCTACAGAGACATTCAGTTCTGTGAATTCAGCAATGCAATCCCACTTATGAGCAATCGTGTTGTGAAGTAGATGGAGTTTTCCATGGAGAGAGCATCAACTGATTTCCTGATTGATTATAGGGAAGCTGGGCTAATGAAATGGTTGCTGAAGGCAGTGTCACAGACGCTGTGAGAGAAGCAGAAGAGAAAAAATGGTTTGGTAGTGAGATGGGAACATACATGCCTCTTGTATCACAGATAATTGGATTAATCAGAGCTCTACTGCCAGCAGAACCCCATATCCTTATCTCTTGATCCATCTGTCAAAGACAGTGGTAAACAGTGGCCCATGGGGATGCCACACCAGAGGGAAAGGCAGCATCAGCACAAAGGCATTGTGGCATTTGATAGCATGTTAAGGAATCTGACATCTCTGTAAACAAGATGTTTATATATTTGTGAAGAAGTTAACTATTGGAAAGTTTAGGTAACTTAACCAAAACTTTCAAACATTGCGGAGGTAAATGGTTCATATAATCAAGATCTTGAAAACATTCTATGTTAGTTCAGACTCTGGGATGTCTTTTTGCTATGGACAACTGAATTTCTTCTATCAGTTTTGCCTGACATACAAAATCTGTTTTGAATCAAAAGCTGTTTCCATGGAGCATTTATGCCTTCTGGATTCTTATTTTAGTTTTAATTTAAAGAAATTAAAAACCTAGGAAACAAAAAGGAGCATGAGAAAAAAAATAACAGGTTTGCTTTGTTAAATTGTTTTCAATTTTAAAATTAAAGGAAAAAAGTTCTTGTTTGGTTGGTTACTTAAATCTTCCATCAAAACATAAGTAATTTTAAGACTGTTTTTTGATGGTGATATTTTCCCTCAAAAAGGACTTATTTAGGCACCTTTGTTGTAGAAAGGAGTAGTATAAGTTGTTCTTCTCCGTAAATCGTAATACTCACATACTTTTCATGATTAGGAATCCCTGCTGTCTAACACACGTGCTGTACACCCAGCTCTTGTGAACACAGGATAACTGATGCACGTGACACATGCCATCCACATTCAGACACACAATTCACTATACAGATGGAGCTGGAAAGCCTTGGAGCCAGCATTCACCTACTGTACTGTAGATCTTTTTGTGAAGAATAAGACTGAAGCATCCACTTGAGCTATAGCAGGCATGAATACCCCAGCTGGATTCAGGATGCCAAGAAACCATGGACAAGTGACTAAACCCCTGAAATTTTACATATTTTTTAATAAATAAAACCACAGGCAAACTTTGGTACACTATTGTCCTTCATGCAATTGTCCTAATGTATCTGTAAGCTATGAGAAAACATGCATCAGTTTTTTCATTAAAAAAATTGTAAGATATGAAATTCAAGCACTTACAATGGATCACATGCATATATATTGTTCTGAAGCAGTTAATGTTGTTACATGCATAGTTTATTTCAGAAAGAAAAAACAAGAAAACAAAGTTAAATAAAAGAAGCATAGATACCTGGCTCTCTCCAAAGAAGAGATACCAAATTTGCCACTATCACAAATATCGTGCACTCTAGACCAGTCATTGACACTTCAGCTGCTATCATTAGGGTTTATAAGGCTTTATATTCCCAACATTAGGACTATTATAGATGAGTTGCTCTAGTGTTTATTAAAAAGAAGGGTTGTTTCAACAAGGATTCAATACAGGAAGGAATGTGATTACAGATGTAAAGTATCAGGCTGCAACACTAGTATTTCAAGGAATCTGGAACTGCTCTGCACATTGCAGTCAGAGTACACATCAAAGCATTTGAGAAAGTTTCCAGCTTTTCTACTGGAGAATGCACTTCTTCTATCACCCTATAATACATGGCAATGCTACAAGATGCTAATGTGCTGAGGCGATAAAGTATTAACCAGGGAATATTCAAGACAGAATTGGGTGACAAGTTGCCTCTCCAAAGTTTAGTGACTAAGTATTAAGTTTTCACACATTCATAAATAAATTAATGGTTCTTGCAGTGCATTGACTGTTTTCTTTGCCCAGTGTGAAACATGGCCTCTTCTGGCACCTCTCCACTCATTTATTCTGCTGTATTTTCAGTGAGATCTTGCTGAGTTATTTAATTTCCTTCTTTTTTTTTTTATACAGGTTTGCCATCCTTGAGGGCTGTTCTCACCATGAGCATCCTGAAAGCCAAATCATGTAGTGTACATCACAATGTGATATCTTCAGACACCTCACCAGATCCTGTTTGAAACATGCCACCTGATTTGCTGAAGTACTAGAAGACTGAAAAAGCAGAGAAAAACAAACAAACAATTCCCCACATATACACATTCCAAAATTTCTGAATTTTGACACCGAAAGATCTGAAAGTATGCTGTGCTTGCTCACCACACAGAACACTGCTCGGTCTGTCTTCACTAGCACGCATTATTTCCTCTTTTGAAGGTCATGTTGTGTTAAAAGGTTGCTTTGTGTGGAAAAAGTCAATAATTCATAGTAAATTTGTATGTAAGAACACATTTTTATTGTTATCTTGAACAAGTAATTAGACGGAAAGCAATAATGACACACTGACACCACCAGTACATATAAAATGGAGAATGAGTTAATCTTTTAGTGGCAAAGAAAAACCTGTTATTATATTGCCTTATCCAGTAGGCTTAGATAATAATGCCACCATGACATAAAGTTTATATTCAATTTTAAACATATACTTTACTTAAGACACCATCTTCATTTAGTATGAATATACTTTTCCACATTACTTTGAAAAATATTCTGTAATATTCTGCCATACATCAAAAAGTTGGAAGGATATCTTAATTTATAGTCTGAAGATATACAAACTTGACCATATCAGCACAGCTCTCAGGACACAATTTTCATGTCCTTTGAGAATTTTTGACATATCAAAAATGTTCCCATCTAAAATGAGGCCAGAAAAGTAAAAATCCCCAAAATAAAATAGTGAGAGCTGACTAATCCTTCAGTCCATACCCAGTTCAGTTTCACATATTGTGTTTTGCATAGGCAACAACAAAAACAACAAAAAAAACCCTCACTGGTTGCTTTAAAATATATTGCTTTACTCTGATAATTTTATTTTAAACTATTAACTGGCTTTTAGTTAAGATATTTTTGATACCTAAAGATATAGTTAAAAATATCAGAGTCAGCTTAATTGGAGTCAAATCTATTTACTAGATCCCCAAATCTACACAGATTTCAGTAAAAGGATGAGAAGCGTGCGTCTGTGAATGTGCTTAAAGGCAATTTTTGAACTTAAGAAACATCACACACAAACTAAAGACACAAGACTTGCCCAGAAAATGAAAAGAGAAAATCAGAAGATTAGTAAATTCTTCTCTAATTATTAAAAACCTGCTTTGTCTGTACACTTTTTTGAAGCCAAACTCATATGTATATCCTTGGGTTTGTAATTCTAAAGAATACATTCACTCAGAGAAAAATGGGAGAAGCAATACTATGTATTCTGTACATGACTAACAAACACTAATCATGGTAATAATAACAAATCCTTAAAAAACAGTTTCTTAAGTGTGTTTTGGGCAAACAAAACCATGTTATTTTTTTAAAAATTATGGAAATTTGTTGATAGTTATTTGCATGTTTACCCCATGTTTATTATGTAGATTTTGTACATTAAAAATCTAGTTGTTTATTAAAAATGAATGAAAGGAAACATTATGGCAACAGAGGAACACACCAGAATGAAACAGAAACTGTCACAATAAAACAAATTTGCCCTGAAGCCCTATTAATCTGAGGCTTTATTATTGCCTGCTGCTTGTGCTAAGATGTCAACAACTGAACTGTTGTAGGTTTGGGATATTTTTAATCTCTGAATGCAACAACCGTCAGAGAAGAAATTACATTTGAGTAAATGACTGTGGCTTTCCTTTAGGGTAAAGGGAAATGTGTCAGAATTATCACAGCAAGGCTAGCATAGCATCTGGGCTGAATTAATCTATCACAAAGGTCTTTAATGTCTCTGGAACAGTAGTGCACACAGACCGCATGCTTCTTCTGACACATCAAGCAATTCCCCAGGAGACCTTGCTTTGGTCTACAGTACCACAAACAGTTTTAGGCAGCTTGACACAGACTGAGTTTCAGCAGTGGTCTAATTTCTCTAGGACTCACGTTTCCCTTAATGCCAATAACAGTGTTTGTCCTTGGGGAAAGTTACCCATAGATGGACTATTTTTTTCCTTTTTTTCATAAGGATTATCGATGGCACTGTGGTTAAAAAGAGTGATAATACATATTTTAAAGCTAATCAGTGATATGTAGAGTATCATCAAATTCTTTTGTCACTCTCACTACATCCCTAACTTGAAAGGGGAGCAGTTTAATCTTTTAAGAAGCTTGGCAGACAGTATATAAACTGAAAGGCAACAACACAAATAATTTAGAACTTATAAAAGAGAAGGGAGTCTTGAGAAATATCCCAGAGGGTAGTTTTAAAAGAATGCAACTTGCACTTGAGGAAATCCAGCAGCCACTGGTAAGCTAGTCACTGAATTGATTCTGACCACAGGTCTGAGGGATAAAAGATCATTGGATCTTCCCTGATGTGAAGGACCCTTTGGCTGAACTAGTTTTGTAGATAAGCAGGAGAGAATTAATTTTATAATACAAGCTTTTCAGATTCATACTGCAGAGGAAATACTTTTAATTCAAAGCCCCCTCTTTGACAGCCCTGCAACTGTTTGTTTTCGTGTGCTATAAAATATCCAGTTTTAAGTTAAAGTTAATTAAGTAAAGTCCTGCCGTTACTTCTCAGATGAAGGACAAGAAGAGCAGAGAAGTACCAGGAGAGCAAATGTTGAGGCACCAGGGCTCTGGTTTGAAGGGGTCAACAAAACGGTGTCTGCTCCTTTTTAGTCTTCCCAGTAGGGCCTATATCAGTCCCTGAAGAGAATTGTGACTGGTAAATTTATAAGATCAGATCAACAACTGAATCTGTGCATTTTATACCAAGAGAATTGTTAATGGTACACTGTGACTGAAGTGGAATGCACTGAGATTAAAACATAGACATTTATTTTATTCTGCTGAATACTTACACTCAAACTCAGCATTACTCAGTCATTTTTTCTAAACAACTGTATAAGCTTGCAAAATTAAATTCGCAATAGAAAAGTCAGCAAACCCTATGTTAAAACAGTAAAATGACACCACTGTAGTAAAGGCATTTATCTTTGTTATCTATTTGATCAGCTATGAGGACCTCTAATCTGCAGATTCCCTTAGTACAGTGGCCTCAGCTCTCTGCTGGACTCGGCTTGAGGAAATAGAAGAGAATTCATTGTTATTGACAGCACATAGACTAAGTATCTAAGCTTATGCTCAAGGCAATACAATATTTTTATGCATATAATGAAGGTGATCTCTTGGTAGCTGTCATGATTTAAGGCCACCACACAGCTCTCGCTCCCTCCTGCCCTCAGGTTGGATGGGGAGAAGAACCAGAGGAAAATAAGGTAAAAAACTTCATAGGCTGAGGCAAAGACAGGGACGGATCACTCCCCACTTCTGGTCACAGGCAGGAAACAGACTTAAACTGGGGAAAATGCAAAAGCAGTTTAATTCGTTAACAATCAAAAACAGAGGAAGATAATGAGAAAGAGAACTACATCTTAAAAAGGCACTTCTCCCACACCCCTCCCTTCTTCCTGGGCTCAAAGGCTTTGTTCCCAGTTTCTCTATCTTCTCCCCGCCTCCAGTGCAGGGGGCAGGGGATGGGTGTTGCAGTCAGACCATCAAGTGTTGTCTCTGCTGCTCCTTCCTCCTCAGGGGAGGGCTCCTCACAGTCTCACGCTACACCAACATGAGTCCTTCCCACGGGCGGCAGTTCTCCACTAACTGCTCCGAAGTGGGTCTCTTCTATGGAGTCACGGCATCCTTCAGGTGCAGCCACCTCCTCCAGCGTGGTGTCCTCCACGGGCTACATACAGGGTGGTAGCTGCTCCACCATTAAACTCCATGATTTATCAACTTCCATGGACTGTGCAGGCAGGCACAGCCACCTCTTCCAGTGTGGGGTCCTCCACAGACTGCAGGGGAATCTTTGCTCCGGCACCTCCTCCCTCTCATTTCTCTTCACTGAACTTTGTGTCTGTGTAGTTGTCTGTCTCACATCCCACTCCTCTCTCTGATGCAGGTTCCTTCGCTGGCTCCTGAGAAACTCTGGGCTCTCAGGTGGGTGCTACGCTGGGTTGGCTGGGCCAGGTTGGGGCCAGGGTTGGGGCTGCAGCCGTGGACCAGTTTGCAGAGGAGGCTAGGCAGGCAGCAGGCAGCTGGATGGACCGGCCAGGCTGGGTCCTGCCTGGGGTTGCACCCCCTCTCTACATGATGTGGCCCCTCTTAAATATGTCCTTTGTAGAGTGACTGGCTCAGCCTTGGCCAGAGGCAGGTCCGGCTTGGAGCTGGGAAAACTTCCAGCAGCTTCTCACAGGGGCTATCTCTGTCCCCTCCACTGCTACCAAAAAACACACCGCTCAGTAGCAACTGGACAGCATTGTCATTGAAGCTTTATAACAAAAAACCCTTATGAAATGTGAGCAATAATAATATTTACTCAAAAGAATTAATATTTTAATTGACCACAATATATTTCTACATTCAAAATTGCAGACTCAGTACACAGAAATAATTAAGGCTACTGGAAATCAATGTCCCCTTGCTTAGAGGATATATAAATTATTTGGTTACAAAATGTGGAAAAAAAAATGAGGAAAAAATCTTTTTGGGAGCTTATTTGTTACAACAGATAATTTGGGCTTGTATTGCTTATTCTCATAGTTTACCCTGGGCTTTCAAGAAAGGTGGCTTGATTTGCTTTGGTTTTTAATTTTTCCCTACCACTACAGCTGATGCAGCTGTAGTTTAAAATTTTCCTCTTTATTTGTTCCAAAACAAAATTTTTAAAGTGATGTGCACAACAGCTAAGCTCAGAAATACTACCACTTAGTTTGCCTGGCTCATTTTTTCAGAGTGATTTCTTTGGACAAGTTTAATTTTAATTCCAGCACTTGGCTTCACAAGTTTTGATCTTGGGGAGTGGCAATGCTTCTAAGCACTCTTTTAATTCAGTAATTGTCTCTAAGAGAGAAGGGCTTCAAGGGGAAAGAATGGGAAGCCGGTAGGGTTTGAATACATTCACATGGGCACTGTGATTTACAACTGGACAAAATGTGCAAGCAGATGGAGCTGTGTTATCACTACTTTAGCTTCCTGAATAACGTGTGTCATAGTCATTTGGCCACTGAATGCAATGGTTAGAGATGAAAAACACTGAGTGTCTCCTGACAAGATGGAAGATAGCTCAACGTTGTCAAAGGTATGTAACATTTTCACAAATGATGGTCTGATGACTTACAAACATTTGATGAAAATTCCCTCATCTAAGTTCAGGTAGTCCATTCAATTGTACTACAAAAGGACCACACACACAAAAAACCCCCACAAACAACAACAATAACACCAATAAAAATAATCAAACAAACAAAACCCCAGAAAAATCCAAAAGCTATCCATGGCAAAAACTACTTTTTTGCTCAGCTGGCAGGCAGAGCACTGCTGAAGAGCTGACTGATGTATCAGAGAGCAGAAGGTGTATATTCCATTCCTGCTAACCACTGCAATGTGGCTACAATTGAGCTTTGAAAATGTAGCTGTAAAGTGGTCTGAAATCAGCATTATGGCCTAGGGCAGAATCAGCACTCAAGGGGGAATGGGAAGAGCTGAGTCCTCCCATCCCTTCCCTAAGCTGCTATCTGACTGTGAGGAGTCGTTTCCGCATAGTTTTGTATGTGCTGTTCCTTTGCATCCCTTCCACTCCCACTAAGAGGTCTTTGGCTATTTAAAACTGACACTCAATAATGTAAAACCAGCATGCTTTCAAAGCATCTACCATATTATGTCCCTAAGTTCTACAAAAGCCCTCTATTCACCACTAAAATAGAATTAGACAATAATAATAAAGACCAGCTGTCACAACATAGTGTTGGAGACCCATTCAAACACAAGTATATAAAGCTGGCTACATCTAAACCACTGTGTTGCCTATCTGATGAAGTAACCTGACTATTTTGCTCTTCAAGAAGCTCAGTAACAAAGTATTCCACTACTCCATCTGGCCTTCACTCTAAGAGGATACCTGTTCACTCCAGGGTAATATTTTGAAGCTTGAACTGTTCTGTACCTCTTAGAATAGCGCATCTTTGGAGCACTGTATATTGTTTTTCACTAACATGCAAATATCTTTTGGATTTTGAATAAATTTTGCTTCTGAATAAATTTTGGATGCTATCCTACACAACAAAATAAGCAGATGATCAGGCCTCACATTTGGATGCATTTATCTAATATATTTTCATCTCATCTATCTCCTTTCTTTTTATCCTTATTGTGAGCTATGCTCCCTCCTGGTTGGTTTTTTTTTTTTCCTATCTACATACCTAACTTAAGGTCCTCTAAAACAGCAGAAAACAGTCATTGACTTCAGGTCACGTAAAAACAATAAGTAAACAAAATGTATGGCATTTTTATTCTAACTTCTAAAAGGTCAAGTGTTGCTGTGTACAAATTTACAAAATATGGTTATAGGTTTTCCATTGACCTCCTGGTAATATCCAGGAGTTCAATATAATGTAGACATTATTGCTGCTGTTATTTATAAAGAGTGGTTGATCATGCACAGAACCTCTTGATGTGGTTAAAGTAACATTTACCAAAAAGGCATGTTTTTTAGAGCAAACTGACTACATGGGTCTTGAAGCTATATAATTTGTCTGTTTAAGATAAATTCACATTAAATCCATCACAGCTTTATGAAAATAAAGGCTAAGAAACTAAGCACTGTGTAGATCATAGTCACATATCAGGGCACTGGCTTTCACATAATAAAAGAAGAGGCATATAAACATGAGAGCACAATATTAGTTCTCTTTCTTCCTCTCCTCCTATTAGAGAGACCAATGCTATTAGGGTTAACTGAAACAATTAATTGAGTAGTTTAGTGTGGGGTTTTTTTTTTCAAATCAAATTTAAAGGCAGAAGTTCTAATAATTAAAAAACCTAAGAGGATGAAATTCTGGCACCCCCCTGCCCAAGACTCTTTGGAATGTCAAAATGGCCCAATTTTTTCAAAAGACATAAGCCAAGTGGTTTCCCTATGTACTTTAAACTATCTTCCCGTTGGGGAAGCCCACACAAGGCACCAAGAAGAGTTGTCTGCAGAGAATACTGCCTGTCACTCAAGCCACATATCCAAGCTCAAGGTATGGACACTGGTTTCCCTCAGCACTACAGCTCTAGCCTGGAGCTCTTAGGCCTTGCTGTCTCCAAGTCTATTGCTCAGTCCTCAAATCTGAACCAGCTACCATAGTCCAGGAACTCTCTAATGCAATAACTACCCAAAGACCAAATCAGGTTTCATTAACTTTCTGATTGTGCTTTGGTGAAACCTTGAACAATTCAAAATGTTTATTTGAAATCTGCTGGTACTGCAAAACTGTTTTTTTTTGTTGTTGTTTGCTTGGTTTTCTACTCTAAAATATCAGAAAAAATTTTAATCATCTGAGTACTTCCTATGCACACATGAATAGTAGAATCTGTGTATGGATCCATTAAATCTAATTGGTTTGACCAGCTCAAACTGGTCAAAAGCACTGCTTATTCTCTCAGTATTACTAAATGTGTATGATCTATATAGATACCTTTTTGTAACTGAGCAATATGACAAAGGCAAGCTCTGAGAAAACAGTGGAAGAAAAGAGTTCATATTTTTGAACAAGTAATAACATGCTATAAAATCTTCTTTCTTGCCCTCTTTTTCAGTGGCACTTTCATTCTTTCCTGCCAATGATGATGACTGGAAGCATACTTTAGTAACAAGTTAGGGGAAAAGATGAATCTTGAATAACTGACATCATAAATCATAGACAGTTCAGAACTCCAGGAACCGGAACTTGAGGACAGGATTCATCTCACCTATCATCAGCAGTTGAAAGTTAAACAAACAGCTGAGCTCCTCAGCCAAGTTCTTTCCACAGTCAGCTGAGAGAGAAAGAAAAAAAAAAAATCCACATGAGGTTGCTTAGCAACTCCAATTCTCTTTAAATATCTTAGACAGCTATCTTAAAATGGGATGAATCTTCCTTTGGAGACCTCTTTCTCATTCCAATGATTATAGATTAAGTGGCTGAAAGTGGCTTCCTAACTTCTTGACCAGTAAAACAGGTGAAATTAACCCCATCTTAAGATCCAATTACAGCACAATTACAGATTTTAGCTGTGTCCCAAGGACCGTACTGGAAGGGAACTTGAGTATTACCACGCAGAAGGTGTAGAAGTTCATCTAAATAACCTGATGTAAACAGTACAGAGATTTGCCAAACTGAAGGAGCACAGCAATAGCACGTGCCGTGAAGATCATGCCTTTCTACGTTGTTTTACATCCATAAGCAGAAAGCAACACAGGAGAGGTCTGGGAATATTCTACACAGACAAAAATTCCTGCTAAACAGACTTATTTATGCATGTGTATTTATCCCAATGTAGAAAGAATGAAAGTTAATTTATTCAGTTTTGGGATAATTCTTTACCTTTCTCATATCAAGAAGTAAAACATCATCAGACAGAGCTTTTTTTTTTAAAACCTGTTTCTTCTCCTATTTTCTTGATTCTAAATCAGGTTATTTTTCAATGTTAGAGGAAAACAACTCTATTCCCACATTTTTTTTTCAATAACTCTTCACAATTGTCACACACTGTAAGCAGAGAATTTAGGGATCAAGCTTATGAAGCAATAGCAGCTGAAGGGTTAGCAGTTCATCTTGATAAATTTTTGAATGCACATACAAAGCTCATATGGACTCTAGCTATGGAATTAAGGATGGAAATTTCATGTGAAGATAAAGTATTTTTTAGCTGTTCCTTAGCAAGTCAGAAATATCACAGTATTTATTTTTATTTTTCAGAAAATAAAGTGTTTTTTTTTAAATATCAATAATTTTATGGATATAAAATCCCATTCAAATTCATTGTTTTAATTTTTTCCATATATAATTTTTATGATTCATATTTGCAAATTAATTTTAATAATTTAAGGCATACCTCTGCAAATTTGTACTGAGTCCAAATACCATATACATGTGTGCCTACACTGCCTAGGGTTCATTGTTTCTGTAGAGAGAAGGTGGTACTCACACTGTAGAGCACTTTGCTTGTGTCTCTTCTGAACCACAAAGACTGACATTGTAGCTAGTTAGTTAGTGTATGTGTGTACACATGAATGAGGGTGGGAGCAGTTTCAGACCAACGTGTCTGATGTAAGATAAGGTCTTTGACCTCAAAGTGATATTTCTAGAATATGAAGGTGCAGGTGGGTTTTGTCTGCCCATGGGAGTGGCACAGCTTCTAAAAAGAATCACATGCTTACTTTATGTGGTTATTTTCTCTACAAGGTACTTAAATACCCTAATAGTGTCGGTCTTCTGTTCTGCAAGTAGTGTATGTGGAGGTCCACCATGTGCTGGAATGTATGTTTTGTTGGGCTGCTCAGGAGTCTTGCACATTTCTATTAATATTTAAGAAGCCCTATTTTCTTAATATTTCAAGGCAAAGATGACGCTCTTTTGAGTAGAAAGTGGATTCTAGATACCGAAATCAAATTATTACCTTAACTTTATTTCCTGTACCAAAAGAATATTTAACTTGATTATTTCACCCCTGCAGCTGAAGTTATTTTTTTCGCAAGTACATCTTATAAAAGTGTATTGCTATTGCAATTAATTGGATAATTACTGTAGGGAGGTCAAGAAACTTTTCATTTGGTGTGATTTTTCAAACTTCTGAGAAATAAAAAGTCCTATCTCCAAGTAAAACAGATTCAAAATATTTTGTAGACTGAGATGCAAAAAAAAAAAAAAAATCCCCTCNAATCCCCTCCAGAAAAACTATTTGGATTAGGTCAATCAAAACAATGTATTTCAATAATTTTGAAAGGCTTAATTTCATGCAGGGATTATATGCTCACATTTTTCTCCCCAAAGAATTGATAAAGGAAATAAAAATGAAACAACCAACATCTGTCAATAGTTTCAGTAAACCAACATTTCCAAGAAAAAATGTGTTAAAGATTGTGACCAGTTCTAATTATCCATGTAAAAATTGTTTATATAAGACTGAAAAATAAAGTGCTAAATAAATCCGTTTATAAAAGAGTTATGACTTGAACCTCGCTCTTTCATGTACATGACTTTATCTTCACTTCTGCTTCATGTATTAGTATCTTTCATCACAATATTTGTTGTTTCTGCTTAAGTGTACTGCACTTTATTTTTTGTGTATGCAATAAATCATGCTTCTACGATCATTTTGGTAAATTGATTGAAGATGTTAATATGATGCTATGTATTTTCAAAATCTTCACCAGCTTTGAAATGATTCAATGCTAAGAAAACATTAAAGCCTTGCTGCTGAGAAATCTGGCGTGAGGTTTTAAAACTTAATGATGAGAAGTTTAACATGACCCAGCCCGTGTCCTGGGCTGCATCAAAAAATGCATGACCAGCAGGTTAAGCGAGGTGATTCTCCCCCTCTACTCCACTCTTGTGAGACCCCACCTGGAGTACTGCATCCAGCTCTGGAGTCCTCAGCACAGGAAGGACATGGACCTGTAAGAGCAAGTCCAGAGGATGGCCACAAAAATGATCAGAGGGCTGGAGCACCTCTCGTATGGGGACAGGATGAGAGAGTTGGGATTGCTCAGCCTGCAGAAGAGAAGGCTCCAGGGAGACCTAATAGCAGCCTTCCAGTACCTGAAGGGGGCCTACAGGAGAGATAGGGAAGCACTCTTGATCAGGGAGGTTTCAAGTTGAAAGANAAAACAGTGTATCTGCAGACAGAGCAAAGAAAGACAGAAGTGATTAATACTGCTGACTTATGGATGAAAAAAAAAGTTAATTGAAAGCTATTTAATAAATTTGAAACTGGTAGGGATTTCTAAAAATGTTCTACTTATTTAACCCATGAAATCAAGTTAATATGACTTTTTGATCTTGACTTATTGAAATAAACACACTTTTACGTATCTTAATATGATAGATTCTCATAATATCACTTTCTCTATGAAGAAAATGTGCATGTATGTAAATATGCATGTGTATGTGTGCATGTAAATAACTGCAACCATTTTATTCCAACTATCCAAAAAAAAAAAAATCACTGGTTTTCTACCAAGCTGGACAAAATGCAAATTTAGGGATTTAATTTACTTAAAATTTCTGTATAGCAAAGTATACAGATTAGGTTATGAAACTGATTATTGCATATAGTCTTAACTAAAGCCTTTACTACTGTATTTCTCCAAACAGAAACACAATCAAGTCTGGAGACATGTTAGCCTAATCCAATGGTCTGTTTGGTACTGGGTTGCCTTATATATGTGTTTTTGATTTTGCTTTGTTTTAAACAACTCAAAGTCCGTCAGTGTTTAGTTGTTCTTACCATGTTTTGGTCTTGTTACATGTTCTTCCCCCCTCCTATACACACGTCTTTCCTCCCGCCATGTCTTTTCTGGGAACTTGGAGCCATATACAGAAATGTGATTCTCCTTCAGACAAGACAGAGTGGATGTTCCTTGCATAATTGTACCAAAGGAAGAGGTTGAAAAGTGGGAAAGGAGCAGAAGATTTCTTATTCTCTCTCTTATGCCCTATCCTATGTATATCAAAGGTGGGCAGCCAAAATCTAGTGCTTGTCAGGTCTGATTTAGTAATGTTCTGACAATCTTTCAAAGTCACACACTTGATCATATTCTTTAACAAATGAATCATTTAAAATCTTTCACAGAAAGGGAGAAGAAAGGTTGGAGAAAAGCTGGAAAAGAAGCTAATAGAATTCTTTTGAAGTGATTGACTAAGTGAAAATACAGATGTGTTTAGAACTAGTTTTTCAACCAGTGTGTAATTATTTGATCCAGTTTCTTTATGTTTCAGAATCTTAAAGGCTCCAGGAAAATGAACAGTGCTGAAGTTGCACAAGTGTTAGCTTTGTTCTTATGAATCTTGGGGAGCTTTTCTTATTTATATGCTTCTTGATTGTTCCATTCTGTTCAGCTCTGTTCTTTCTTGGCATCACATAGAGCCTCTTATTTGAAAAAAGATTAAATACATATTTAACATTTCTGACAATGGGAAAAACTGATATAAGTGGCATATTGAAGGGAAATTGTTACTACCAAATCCCAGCCCAATTTTTTCCTTACAGACCCTAGGACATCTGTGAGAACACAGATTTCTGAGAATTCAGGCCTGCCTTGGCTTATCAGAAGCAAGGTAAAAGATTGCAAGGGATATCAAGGTTCCACTGGCAGATTTATAAATATCATCTGCTGACTAGATATAGGTGGAAAAACCTAGGGATAAAAATAGATTATTCCTTTCCTCTTCTGAAGTTTTATTTGCATTTAGTTTTGCCTAAACAAGTTAAGTGTAAACATGTCAGGAAAAGAAAAAATGATGGGAACCGGGGATTGACCTCAGAATGATTTAAGATGGCAACCAGCCTGTGAAATAAGGCAATGCTCAGAATTTCAATGAAGATTGGGTATGTAATCACTGCTTCCCATGGACACTAGCAAACAAATCTGTAGGAGGGTAAAGAAAGGAAGATGAATAGGGGTCAAAAGAGAAGATTCCAAAAAAGGCTTCATAAAACAGAAAACTGAAGTACAGCCTCTCTTGAAGTAAAAACCATCCTGCTTTACCCTTTTGGTGCACTTTCTGCTTTTCCATATCTCTTTCTACTGCCCACTCTTTTTCAGAAGGAGCATTTTGTTTTCATCCTCTATACAGAATAGCTTTCTGTGTATTAGAGCACAGCCTCAGATTTCCACCCATCTCTCCCTGTTTGCTGTCACACCTACGCTTTTTCCTTTTTGGCCTACTTTTGATGTATATTCCATCTACAGTGTATACCGCAAAACTTTTTACCCCCATCATGCAATACTGTCTGCATTAGAAGTGCCTCTTCTTCGTGAATGTATAGCAGATAACTTCAATTTTTTTCCTCTGTAGTAGTTACTGTGCTGTATTTACAACACCATGAAAAACATATGTGAGAGAGCAGGCATTATGTTGCCTAATATAAATAGTTTTGCTTGGTTTATTGCAAACTTGTAGATGGCATCAACAGAAACAGAGCCATTCCCATTTATCTGAGTGTCCTCTGCCTGGTATTGAACAGATCTATGCCTACCTTTAAAGCAGAGGCCAGTCGCCGAGGTGCCACTTAACAATGCTTTCTAAAGCTGAAGAAAGTACTGTGTGCAAAGATGCTTTGTATATCTTTCCAGATTCAGGGATTCCTCTGTACCTGGACAGTCTCCTAATATTGATTAAAGTAGCTACAATGTTCCCAAAGAGCAGCCAAAAGACCAAAAAAAAAAAAAAAAGCCTAGAAATGAAAAAAAAATAGAGCCATTACTCATGCCTTTTTATCATCAAGACATCATCCTATTAAGAAAATATCTTTTAGGATCCTAAAGATTTAAGGCTGCACTGAGATCACTGGGCATCAGAAAGACATTTGTCTATAGCTTTTCTTTTTACTCTCCCATGCAATTACTGAGACAAAAAAATATACTAAATATTTTTCCAGTATTTCCACTGCTAAACTGGACCTATTGTGGAATGAAAACTTTGCTTTATCTGTTTTAGCTGAGGTGCAGTAATTGATTGTGTTCTGGGTTTGGATTGTTATTTATTTATTTATTTTCAAAATATTAGAGCAAATTCTGCACTCTGCTACACATATGCAAATATTGTTTTAATGGATGTGTGACATTCTCAGAGAAGACCTAGTTCATTCAGGGCCTAATTTAACTGCCATTAAAATTGGTGGAAAATCTCTGACCGATGTCTATACGAAACGATCCCTTAATCATTTCAAATGGGATCTAATGGTGAAATGGTTCTAATTAGAAACAGTGTACTGTGAACATGAGACTGCTGAGCTCATCAATGGTAGTATTAAAACAATAATAAGAGGATAAAGAAAAAGGAATAATTTACTTAGATGTCTGAATTGGCTATTTGATGTAAACATTCTTCTTGTTATAGTAGAATTTCTCTGCCAGAATAAAGAGATTCCTCCTTTCACCCCAATTACTGAATCCTCTGCCCTAATGATATTTCATAATTAGCAATGAGCCTCATGATCCATCTTTCTAAGAGGAAATGTTGGTACTAAATTAATTATGTTACAAGCTCAAAGAATTACATTTGCAGCATTTCAAGTTATTCTATAGGTGCCCACAGCAGACGTCTGATGAAAGCTGTCTTCAGGGTTTGTTGGTGCAGAAAGTGATTCTAAAGTACCAGCTCCTAGAAGTCCCATTGCAAATGTTTATCTTATGTCAGTGGCTGAAATAGTCATTACTAATCAGAAACCCACAAAAAAATGAACAAATAGCAGATCCAAAACCAGAACTTAATGATATTTCAGCTTGTCCATTTTAATAGGCAACACCTTCTGTTTCAGTTGAAGATACTAGTTCAAACAAACCGCAATATTCTGTAATATTGAACATCTGGTGACATAGTAGGGAGCAGTGATTACTTGTACCCAAACAGGCTGCACCAGGAAACAGGACATTCGTTACTGTTGCAGGCAGAACCATAACTTTCTGTGAATGACCTGGACACTATTAGCCACAATTCCTGAAATATCCTTTGCAACTTTACATCACATCCACTTTCAGGTACAGTGACAAGCCTATCATTCTGAACAGCTGTAAGTGACACTAGTGTTGTAAACCTATTGAGTACAGGGGGAAACCTCCTACACCTTGCCTTCTTTCAACTTAAAATAATGTGTCACTGTAGCGTTTACAGGATAATTTTGCATTCTTCAGTGAGTATGTGCACACAAATGGCACTGTATCGCTAGTGTAGATGATTAAATTTTTTCTCCACATACTTCACAGATCATGGGCATGTCTTTACCCTTATTACTAAAACTGAAAACAGAGCACACTGAGCTGGTAGCGTGAGTCTCTGTGTTTAAGACAGTTAATAAGAGGGTCCCTAACAAAGCCCTCCTCTCCGAACCCTCCCACCGCATTCACTTGCAAATCACCGCACGGCTGCCAGAGCCGAGTCCTGTCCCGCCCCCCCCAGCCCCAAACCTGCTCCTGTTGAGGCACTGCGGCTCTGTCAGCAGCAGCATCTCCCTCAGCGAGGGACGTTTCTCATTACTCAGGGGCACTGAATGGAAACCAATCAGACAGAGAGTCCCTTTGGCTTCATCTTCCTGCCTTCCTGACTTAAAGTGATGCTGGGAGGGAGGGAGCGCTAGTTCGATACAAGTACACGCAGCGCTGGAGATACAGGAACGGGTGGAGGGGAGGAAGCAGGCGGAGAAGCAGCACTGGGCGAGCAGAGCTCGGCTGAAGCTGGCAGGGACGGTGAGTAGGTTAACTTTCTTTAGCATTGAAATCGCTGACAGAAGAAGAGCAGATGCTTTCTTCAAAAGTGTCTAAAACGTTAAAGATGCCTTAGAGATCAGTTTAGGAAGGGGGAGCGGGGAAGGATCAGCAGAACACTTTGGGGAGTTTTCATTTATATTGTTCAGAAAGAAAACAGTTGCACTACACTGCTGAAATCTAAACTTATCTTGCTGTATGTATGATAGCTGCTTGTGCATATTGGAAAGCTAGCAATGTGTATGCTATTTGGCAATGCTATGAGATTTTATTCAGTTTTTACTGCAAAATAGCAGCAACAATATAGCCTAACTTTTGTGCAGGATGCTTTTTCACCTGTCCAGATATACAAGCTGTCTTCTTTCTTTCACGTTTGTTTTTATTGAAAATGTCGAATCAAAACAAACCCAGTTAAGAAGGATGAAAAAGGAGGAGGTCTTTACTACAAATAAGAATAAAGTACTGATGCTTTGTTTTGTTTTTCTTTAGTGAGAGAAGTCAAATTAGTGGTTTTTTATATCTGTTGCAGGGGTAAGTGGCAGCTCAGGGTCCAGAAAGATTGAGAGCTGAGGGAGATGTCCCTTTGAATATTCACAGCAGTAAACTGAAGTCAACAGGCTTAAAGTGTAAGGTTGCTTTCCAGAAGTGCTATTAAAAAACCTTGTCAGCCTGATATGTATAATCAGATACTAGAAGAGAAAGCAAGGCAGAAAGTACAAAAGGTTGAACTGACCACTTGATTTTGAAGTAGCCAGCAGAAACCAATTGCCAAATGAATGACATTTTGCTTTTTCTTTTCACATGCAAGAAATGTGCAGTCACATCCATTCAACTTCACTGTATGATCTTCAGACAAAGAATGATGCATATGAACTATAAAGAAATCGATATCCTTTGCAATTGTATGGCAAAGTGCATACAGTAGCCACTCACGTTCTCACAGATTGAAGTAGCAGGTCAGAAAACAGAATGGTATTTCTTACAATAGTTTCCATTTTCAGTAGACAAAGTTACAACCCATGTATCAGTCTTGCTGTGATTCAAGTCAGTGACAAAACTCATATTTTACTTAAATCACAGCAGGACTATGCTTCTTTGCTGAGTACTACACTAATTTCTCACGCTAAGGACAAAAATGGATTAGAAGACAAGTGTAGTATTTGCAATAGTTTTGCTAATGTGATCAAGAGATTTGTTTAATAAATGATATTGGTTGTAATAATAGGAATTGCTAATGATAGATCTATAAAATAATTGTTTTCAAGTCATTTTCCTCTTCTAAACTGTTGATTTCTATATCAAAAAGTGAGAATTGACTAACTAAATATTTAGAAGTCTTGTGTTGTATTTTTTCTACAATCGTTAATAACTCTATAAAAGAATAATTTTAGTTTTCAAAAGGGTTTACTGTTTTCTGTATGGCAATTTGACAGGTAAAATACATTGTCCTGTCATTTGTCCTTCATAAACTCAAAATAGAGTTAAATATGTTTACAGTCAATGCGATTTTCTATTAGCAAAAGAATATAACACTTTTACAAGTTCACGTTACACAATCAAATGCTTACAAAATAAATAATTCTTTTTTGGTTTTGTTTATTATGTTAGATAAAAAAGGTTAATTTTAAATGAGGAAATGTCACTGTATCGGTACTACATACTAAACCTGTTCCTAAAGTTGTTGACAACTCTTAAACTTGATGGGGTGATTTCAACAAAGTTTTTCATACATTTACATGTGTGAAGAACATGGAATATTTCATTTCAGAGTCTGTCTTGTATCCATAACTGTGAAAAATTATGTTGCATAAGTAACCAGGACATCTCACCCAAACACACAAAGCAGTTTGGAGATGCAGTTTGGAGAGAAAATGTCAAGAGAAACAGCTCTGTCGTATTCTTTGTACAGCTCCATAGTAAAAGTGTTTCAAGCTTTTGGCATTTTCACACTTGTCTGCAGAAGTGACCATTCCGAAAGTGCTGTGCTCCCCTCCGGACAGCAGCCCATTCTCAGGGAATTGCGTTCTCCCCTCACCTGGCTGCTGCTTCACAAGGATGCCAATCTCAGTGGCAGTTGCATGGTGTTGGACAGAGACACCCTCTCATCATTGGATCAGGCAATGAGCATTTCATTCCTCGATTTATATGCTAAAAATAAAGCAGTAGCTTAAATCCACTAGTTTAAATATTATCACCCATAAGGCTGTGGAAAGAACTGTAGAACTTAATTCTGACATTTGCTTATGCTCTAGCATCAGGGCATGGTTTCTGAAGCTGCACAACATGAGTTGCAGGGAATGTACTGGCAGAAGTGTTGAGAAGTAGAGCTAGAATAAAAGTAATAGGACTGACAATTTCCTCTGAGGACAAGTTTGTTCAGGAGATAAAACAAGGTAGACTGATGTCTCCTGTTGGCTGTCCAAAGCCTGATGATAACAGGACACATGAAGGAACACTTATTACTTCAGAATTCTCATCTATTATAGGGTAACACACACACAGAATCTTGTGCCTTTTTTCAGGGATAAACAGAAACGTAGAATTGTGCTCCTTTTTTTCCTTTTCCTCCTTCTTTTCTCAATTTTGCAAACTACCCTGGAGACACAGCAAGACCTTACTGAAAATCAAATCTCAGTAATGACCACTGGTTGAAAATTCTCCCAATTCCTGCACAAATCTTGTGCTTATTAGAAAACTGGGCTGTATAGACCTGGATATAAGACAATATAAACATATAATTTCATATGTTTCTTTAATGCAGTCAGTGCTATTTAACTGCAAAAGGCAACTGGAGTAAAAACCTAGACAAAAATGCCTCTCCCACTCATATCAGAATGCCTTCTGGATTTCTAAGGCTTGCAGCAGGTGTTACATGTAAATGCTATGTGCAGAAGCACAAATATTTGAACATGAATAGGGATGTCTGAGTAAAAGCGAAGTGCATTCTGCATGTGGGAGAGTTTACGAGAAGTCATTTGTAGGAATAAAGACAAAATTCTGCTGAAAGGGGGTGGGAGGAGAAGGAAAATAAAACAAAGGGAAAAGATTATCAGCTATGAACAAAAAGATTTCTTTGTAAAAGACATCAAGAATCATTTTAATAACTTTCTTCATTTGCATTTTAAAAAAATAGGAAATTGCTGAATGGCAAAAGGCAAGTTACTGTCCTGAATTTCAGCGACTGATCATGATATAAAAAACTCAGTTGGCACTGGGGCCTACTTGCCAAGCAGACTGAACAGGAGACACATATCCTGATCATATCGTACTACGTGTTTCCAGCGCAGAATCCTAGCAAAAGTGGGATTTGGTCACTTGAACGAAAATCTTGTTACTACTTCAGGGAAACTTCAGGGAAAAAGGAAAAATACTGGATATATACTGCAGCTTACAAGAAAGCTCTAAAATTATTATGTTTTAGAAAAAAATAGGGTTTTTTTATGCATAATATGTAATGTAATTATAGAAAAGATGGGAAATGAAGTATGTTATTTATAATCTTAATTCCACAATCTGGAAAAGATTTTAAAAGTATATGGGTGGCATTGTCTTCATCCCATACAGAGAGATTATTGAACAGAGAGTTGAATTGACTTGATCTCAATTACGAAGTACCTCAATGTCAGAGCCAGGACTAGAACAAGGCCTCTGCTTTCCCAGCCCTCCAGTTTCTCCATATGAATGCACCAATGTTCATAAAAATAAATATGACTTGAACACTTAAACACCGTAAGCACTCACAAATGTTTCTCTGGAAGCATATTTCTGTAACTGCAAAATGGAATGCCTCAAGTCATGGCCAGTGTATTTCTTTGCCAGTTAAATGCAAATGTCTTTAATTAAATTTCACACCTTTTAACAGTAAGAGTAATAGCAACATCAAGACAACATCACTCTAGATTCAGTTTTCCCTGTCTCGTACAAACATAGGTTTCAGAGTAGAATCTCCTGATATGAAAACGCAAATGTCAAAGAGGTTTATGTAAGTACAAATTTTCTAGGCACTAAATGGTGTTCAGGTTGCTTTGTCCTCACAAACCCTAGTCAATGGAAATAACTACCAGCTTCATGGAAATTCTGCCTGGAAGAATATTAGAGTGTAGGGCCATCAATGTAATTGCTTAGAGACTCCAATTTTCAAAAAAATACTGAAAGCATTTTCCCATATAAAGATTCTCTTTATAAATGATACCTAAGAAAAGACTCTGTGAAATAGAGAAAATTGTAGAAAATGCATTTTTGCTTGGAGATGGAAACAGCAGGCCTTTGCATCATTTTAGACAAACTACACAACTCTCGTAAGGAGGTTATCTCAATTCACGTATTTGTAATAGTTCAAAAGAAGCCAATTAATAATGTGTATGAGTCTATCTAGCAATATATACAGACATTATTAAATTTAGCCATTGCTTTCCTAAAATTATGATCAATTACATTGATAATAAATGGTGCAGAGTTTGGCATTTATATTTTGGCACCTCTTGAAAAAGAATTAAATAAAACATCATGTTGTATAAGAGTATTCAATAAAGGAAATTTTAAAAATATAATGACCTAACATTCTCAGCCAAATATCTTACCAAAATAATTGTTCTTTATTTACTCTGTATTCCATTGTTCAATATTTGCTCTTGAGGAGATGACAAAGAGGTAAACTGAAAAAGGTGTGAGCTGGGGATAAGGGTGAAGTTAATCCCATTACTTCTGTTTTGAAAGAAAAAGCAAGTGTAGTATAAATGAAAACTAACATTTCAAAATCCAGCAGTTATAGGTTATGTATGATTATAAGGTATCAGTAAACTACTCATACCTGAATTTAACAAATCAAAATAGCCCAAGTTCATGAATAGAATTCTTTATGTGTATATATATATACACACATACATTCACAAATATATATATATGTATACAGACATAAACCCAAGCATAATTCAGACAGATAGTAAGAAAAGTGACAAAATATTTTTAAAAGGAAGAGACTAAAATGGGTTCACTTAATTTTGCAGTGCTACTTTCTGTCTGAATTTGTTTGCCTTCTTATGTTGTTGTTTATCATAATACTTTCCTGTGATTTGCATTATTCTTTATCATAATACATGGTAATAATGGATCCAAATATCAAGTTTTCTAGTGGGAAACTATGGTAAACAAATTGTTTTTTCTGATTTTTAAGGCATGGGTGCTGGTTGTGTGAAATCTCATGGAAATTATTCTGCCTGTATAGTAACAGAAAAAAAAATCAGGAAAACATAGTTGTTTCAAAAGGAAGTTCTTCCAGTTGTTTAAATTATTTGTCAGGAGAGCTGTTTGTGCTTGTGCCACATTCTGGAACCCTTATTCAGAATGACTAACATTTTGCAATAAGACTAGTCCCACTGAAGCCAGTGAAATTGCTTTTATGCATTTCCCATATCCAGAGTAAAAATGAGTGCTGAATCTGTTTTTATAATGATTCTATGTGATAAAAACATATATTTTCCTCAGAGTAAAATAAAAATATTATGTTACAGAAAATATTTTTTCATTTCCTGGAAGATTTGCAATAATCCTTATATTTGCTTCCCAAATGTAAAAGGAAATTTCACACTTAATGAGAATTCAGACTTGTTTATAAATGGAAATATGTATAAAAATTAATGTAGACTCTTCACTCCTTGCTGTTTTCTGCATCCCATGGATTATCAGTAACTGAGCCAGATCTTGGTCCTAATGGTTTTATTTTTGTGTGATCTGTACCTTATTTCCTAATCATTCCTAATCAAGGCACATTTTTGGATGGCATTTATATCTTTTTCTACTGGTAAGATACTAAGTAAACTCCCTTGTGTTCTAAAGAAAATTAACTAGTCTTTTCATTTTACTTCATGGAGATATAGAACTTCTTTACCTATGATGCTGAAGATATTGTTCTTTGCTCAATAGTAGTAGTAGTAGTAGCAGCAAGGCTGAGAACTCACATATCATGTCAAGTAAGGGTTTTGTAATGTTTTAATAGCATTTGTCACATTTTGATAGAATCCAAGCGTCTGGGGCTGCGTGCTCTTCCAGTCATAGTCCTGCTGAAAAATCCTCACTACTCGCGAGTAATAAACAAATAATAAACCTCTGAAATATACAAAGGTCCTCTGTATTTTTTCTGTCCCCAGTATGTTTAAAATCTAGTTCATAATACTTTCCCAAAACTAAAAGCCTAAAGGTAAAATAGATATATTTTTAAAACTACCTTAAGCATCATGTTTAATAAGCATCGGTTTGATTAAATAGTGGACCCCACTTCTATATACAGACACAGTGTCACAGTCACCTTTGATTACTCAAGAGAGATACTTAGTAATGGCAAGTAATATATAAATAATAATTTCAAAAAAAACCATACCTCTGAAAAGTATCTAATAATTACAGATGACACCAGACACTTCTTGTGTAGTTTGCGAACAGATCTGTGTGTGTAACACACTAGGAGTTCCATATATTCACAGCGTGAGTGTTGAACAGGGTTAAAATGGGTCTTAAGGATTACCCACCAAAGGATTAAAGTTCCTGGTCTCATGACATGAAGGGGATCTCAACTTCTATTCAAAAAGTATTTCCCTACATTTTAACTGGCAGAAAATTGTATAAACTCAGGATAACTATTTAAGTGATATTTTTGTGAAAGTGCAGGGCATATGAAACAGTATCTATATCCCATGCTTGTCACTGGGAGCTTTCCTAAGACTTAGGACCCTGGGGGTCCCAAACAATATAATGTCAGGGCAGAAACAGTCATGAAGTAACCCAGTGGAATTGTTAAAGGACATGCCTAGAGCCACTAGAAGAAACCCTGCCAACCTGTTAGAAAGAATGCCTCTGGAGAAGGGAGAGAGGGAGTGAGGGAGGGAGGAAGGAAAGCAGCTTGCTCTCCAAAGCTTCAAGAGTGGATTCACATAGCTGAAGCAGCATTAAGTTTTGTGCAAACCAGCATAAGATTCTGGATTACTTGATTTGAGCTCTTTAAATGCAGTACTGTGGGCAGCTACAATACAAACGGGACAAAAATGAACGTTGAAGTTTGTCTATATCCTTTCTGTGCAAATAGAAACAGAATAATTGATTTGTGCAGACTGAAAGCTGTAATTTGAAAAAACATGCTTTTAAGGAACATAAATAGGGGGGCTTTGCTGTAGAATGGAAAATAAATGAGTCACATTAATTTTCTGCTTCCTTCACCTCAAGTTGATTAGCACCAACTAAATTTCACACTAGTAAGACTGTTAATTTAGTAGGTAATAATAAAATATCCTCAAATTTCATTACTTGTGGTGAAAACACGCACAAATATATATGTGCATACTGTATCTGTATCAATATTGATACCATTTTAGAGACAGAGATCTAGAGATCTAGAGATATCTATGCAAACATGTCTATATCTATATCTATCTATATCTATATTGATATCAGTATAGATATATGTATCTACATTTTTTTATATGCACACCATTAGTGTCATGAAAGCCATGCAGGTACTTGCATGGTAAGCTCTCCATTGGTATGTGTTATAGCCAATATCAGGTAAGGTAAGATGCTTATGTGGTCTGAGTTGAGGAGAACTTTACAGGCCATTTCAAGTTTCTATTCTTTAACAGCAGAAACAGACCAGTAAATACCAGAGGAAGACACAGCAGGACAGCTGCTCTGCTTACACCATCAATCCAGAATCACAAAATCATAGAATGGTTTGGGTTGGAAGGGACCTTAAAGACCATCTAGTCCAACTGCCCTGCCATGGGCAGGGACATCTTTCTCCAGATCAGGTTGCTAAAAGCCTTATCCAGCCTGACCTTGAGCACATCCANGACCTTGCACTTGGCCTTGTTGAACTTTATGAGATTTACACAGGCCCACTCCTCAACCCTGTCAAGATCCTCTGGATGGCATCCTTTCCCTCAATCATACCAACTGCACCACTCTGTTTGGTGTCATCTGCAAACTTGCCAAGGGTGCAATCAGCCCACGGTGGTTAATGGAGATCTGATAACTTTAAGTTGCAAATGCAAATGACTTCTTATTCCTACTGTAATTAATTGCTCCTGAAGCTTAGCTTGACTCTGACAACTGGCAGATCAACTGAGGTTAGCGTGCTTCTTTTAAACAGAAATTTCCATCCCAGTGGTCACTATCGGGTATCTGAAGGACAGGAAGGACAAGGAAGATATAGACATGTTCTCTCTCCTTTCCAGGTAGTCTGCAGTGGTTAACTCTAAGGCATACTGAAAGAAGTATGAGGCTTTCAGGATTGCCACAGAGCATCCAAAATTTCTTATCCTATTTATAAAAACGAGAAATGTAGATGTTAAGATTGAAAGAAAAAGGCAATAAGAGGACAAAGCTACTACCTTCATTTACAAGCATTTTTTTTCTCAGGTGCGGGTGACAAACAACAGTACCTATCTCATTCAAAAGATGAAGAACTGTTATTTGCCTTGAAATATAATGATGATCATCTGTGAAGGCAGCATGTATTGTAATTTTTTTTTTCCTCAAGGAATTGAATGTTGCCATATGGTTTGTTAAACTGTTGTGTCTGAGAGTTGGACAGCCATATTCATTAGTGCTAGGAATAGATGTTAGAACTTGAAGTTTATCTTACTAAGAATTTAGTAAGAAGCATTTGTCAGTGTTCATTTGGTTTATTGTCCACAACTGTATGAAATTACATGTGAAAGAAATACTGAAATGCAGCAACACATATGCTTTACTTATGTATATATCTGTATTTATGCATATAAATAGGTGTAATTAAAAAGTTGGAGTTGACTTACTAGTGAAAGTCAGGTGCATTATAATTTCATAGAGTACACCTGCTAGTGAGCAGGAATACCTCAAGATCCCAGTAGAATCTTGATTTATATGACACCAATTAGCAAAATTATTATCCAACATTTGTTTCTTATACTCTGTAATACTCCCTGGGGCCTGGCCTCAGTGCCTTCTGGAGCAACTGGCCTTGCTGTGTCCTTGCTGTGGTTTGAACTGGGGGGCTATTGAGTTTTGTGTGGTCAGAGAGACTTGTCGGTTTGAAGAGAAGACAGTGGAGGGGACAGAGGTTTCTGAGCGGTCCTCATTCTGAGGGAAGGAAGGAAAAAGAGGATGACCTCCTCCATCACAGGGTGATACATCAGTGAGAAAGTCCTTTCCCTTTGCTCTGGAGACCAAATTGGTTTTGCAAGTGGAGGAAAAGATCCTTCCCCTCACTCCAGGTTTCACTGATCTCTTGTCCAAAAGAATCAATGTCACTATCATGTTTGTCCTAACACTTTATTGATATTCAAACAATGAAAGATTCAGAAGATCTTAACAATTACTAATGTCTGTACTCCATCATTAAGAGACCTCCAGGAAAGGTCAGGAACGGGGCTAAAGCATAGGATCCAACCTGGCTTAAGTACATTCACCCATATCACTGGACATCCATAGCTTGTCATCCTATTAGGGCAGTCATTGTTCAGGTCACCCGCGAGTTATGTGCTCTGCTATCATACTTATGTCCACTGATTATGACTGCCTGACAAAACTGGTAATAATTAACTAACAGAAATATTAATCACATTTCTGCATTCCGCCAACATGGAAAATGTTGCCTATTACTTAAGTTATAGTCAATTTTTCATTTGTAAATTAAAGACACTGAACGCAGTTCTCATAGAACAATACAACACTACTCACTCACTAGGGATACACTACTTTCAGTGAGTGTTTTTTAAGCTGTGAGTTTACAGACTTTAAAGGAGCCTATATCTAGGAGACCCGTACAAAAATATATATGCCAATTACAAGCAGGTTTAAATTTGTCATACAGAATCCCACTTTCCTTGTGGAAAATACTTATAGTGTCATAAACCACAGTAATCTAAAAAGGAAGAACTTAGAACAATATTTGCCTGCTGCACTTTCCACAGATTTGAGGTTTATATAAAAAGAGATACGTGGCCTAAGTATCCCTGTGTTCATATACTGCAAATATTGGAGGCACACAAAGGGAGAAGTTGTGAAAGGACTTGAGAGTGGATATTTTTTTATTTATATTCAAAAAGAAATACTAGAACCTGAGCAAATTATAGAAATTACAGAAATAATATTAGTCCATCATATATAATGTCTTTGTAATCATATGGTTCTATCACACTATGACTGAACTGAACTGAAAGAAGGTCAGTGCTGTATTAGAAACCAATTGGTATTTATGTAGCAGCTCTCAGAATTTACCAATTACCAGTCAGTAATTACAACAAAGTATTTCAAATGTTTTATGAAAGCAGTTAAATACAAGCTCCAGGTAAACAACAAAGTGCACATAGTCCTGATGGAAAGCTCATTGTCTAGCTGAATATTTCCATAGAGATTGGTAACATTTATAGTCAATCATTATCAAGGGAGGAAATACTGTCACAGTCATTAATAAGCAGAGCAGAGGACCTGAGAGCTGCAAAGGGGCAGAAAGGGCAGAATTTGCTATACAGCTTAACGCTAGCTTGTTCGGGAATGCTTGAAGTGCTGACCCACACCAGAGTGTTCAGGCTGGGCAAAGGCAACCGAACTAGGGGACAAATGGTCAACTATTGTGCAATCACGACTAATGTTAAATGATAAGAAGTTTTCATTTCCAGCCTCTTCACACTCTTCCTTCCACACAGGGGTTGGTATGTGTGCAGAATCCGCATTGATTTGTATAATGTGCATGCATCTATAATGTGAGTAGAAAGATAATATTACATGACAAAGCCAATTTACACACAACATGTGAAAAAAATTATTTGGATATATATATTATTTTTTAAAAATGCACTATCTTTTTCACCTAAGTCATCAGTATTCAAACAAATAAGTGGAATAACTCTATGTTCCATGCAAGGTAAATGTCAGAGGAAACAGTATTGCAAAATGCCAGCAAATATTGATTTCTGATACATCAGAAGATAAAGTTAGAAGAAAACCCAGGTAGTGTAAAGAGGCTTCTTTCTGCACAGACTGGGAGAGAAAGGGAAATTGTAGCTTGCTCAGGTATTAAAATGAGATTGAAATATAATTTCAGTATAGCTTAAAACAGGATAAATATAATACTGTGAACATATTGCTCATAAAAGTAATAAATTATTTTATTAGATGAAATAAACAGTTATAATTGAGTACTACATAATTAGAATAATAGATAAACATGCAGTACAGATTTTAAAATCATGCACAGGTCTAAGAACTCTTCGGTTTAAAAAATCAAAATCAAAATTATATATTAGTAACACATGTTGAAGAAAGCATTGCTTTAGAAGGCAATAAAACGTATATGTGATTAAAGAAAATTTAATTAAAAGACAGAGACACTAAGTGACTAATGCAGGCAAAAAGCAGAAAAACTAAAGAAATGCAACAAAAAAACTAACCCTAAGCCACTGAAGTTAGCAGAATCTTTTTACTGATTGACATGACTTGGAAGAAAGTGCTAAAATTTCCCACAAAAGCTACAACAGGAAAAAACATTGACAATGTTATGCACACCTGAGCAGAGCAAACACAGTGCATATAGGAAAGAGGACCAAAAAAAAAGGAAAAACAAACCACCCCTACAAGGATTAATTGCTTATTGAAGTAATGTCCTGTGTAAGTGATGGAGGGAAGTAGAATGGAAATGAAGAGTGCCTTACCACAATTAAGCCTTGAATGCATGCCAAAATAAAGATGATACTGAAATGAACAAATCAGAAAAATCTGGAATGCATTGGCTTTGAGAAAGAAAAAGCAATGTAAGGGTCACAGAGAAATCACATCTGTAGTGGACTTCCAACTATGAAGTAACTACTTAAATTCTTACTAAGATCACCTTTTTTAGTGTAGATGCAGATACAATCTGCATTAAAAACAAACAGTAATTAACTATTAATCGTAATTTACTGTATGACAAAGGACTTAAATGATTAAAACAAAACAATAAATTGAAAGCCTGAATGTTTTTGGCATGGCAATGGAGTATTCAAAATAAGCCTGGTGGCACATAAAAGAACTTCAGTGAATGTAATTGAAGAAAATGTGAACATATTTTCAAATACAAAACAGGGAAAACAGAAAGTAAAAATATGTCTGGAGTAAGCACTTTTCATTTTAATTACATTCACAAGGCTTATATCCAAATGAGGAAAGTTTCACATGTAATATATTTTTCAATGCACTGTCTGTTATAATTTCAACACTCACAAGCTGGTGTTAACAAATATATTTTCTTATTTATTCATCAAGACTAAAAGGGAAAGCTAAAGATCAAGAAACAGGTTTAACTTTAAGCTCATAGTTCCTTTTGTGATGACTTAGTGGCAGCTGATAATTTTTCTTAAATTTTATTTTATGAAATGTGCAAATTTACTCACTTTCATTATAACACAAGTAGGAGGGGGGTTCAATCTGAAAGCCAAGATAAAGTATTTCATTTTGTGTTAGATAACAAAGCCTTCAATAATTAAAGTGGTTTTATTTTTTCATATTAACTACTAAAGCATACCACATCGCAACAGAAGTGGTAAAGTGGAAAGCTGTTTACATTTTGGGAGGCAATACAATAAAATCTCACGAAATACTGATAGTAAAACTAAAAAGCATAAATTTTAAAACATACCAACTAAAGAAGTTCTCTTTTCCTTAAATTTGGAAAAATACTGGCAATGAGAGTAAAATACAAAAGGTGAACAATTGTTAATAAATAATAACTTGTTGAACATAAATAGCTGTAAACAATGTATTTTTTCAAATTTTTATTTCAAATGTACTGTTGGAGTAAATTACCGGGAGGGCAAGTCACAAGATGTTCCAGCAAGGTGCCTCATAGGTTGGACTGACCTTATGTGATAAAGAGATATGTGATAATCAAAGACTATCTAAAGGATTTCAGGGTGAAGAAGAAACTGCCTAGATGCTTTGTTCAGCTAAAGTATTTTAAAGTAGAAAGTTTATTCCATTGTGCTTTATTCAGTTGATTGTTTTTCTCAAAAAAAATCTGTAGTCCTACTTGTCTAATTTGCACTGGAGTCACTCTTAAAATTTATCATAACCCAAACAACACAGAAGTGTTCTAAAACCTACCTACATATTATATTGTGGTAGAAACTGTTAGGTGACTTCAGATACCCCTGTGGTAAATACTGATTTCTGTGAACATGCTTATTCCCAGGTGTAAATCTTTGAAGTTCCATGAAAAGAAGCAGAGACTCTTAAAACAGATGGGAGAAAGTTCTACTATTACACATTGTCAGTGAGGAAAAAGCTAGGACAGAAAAGTTTAGTGGATCTCAAAATAAATGAAACAGTAGACCCAAGTTAACATAGACTGTTTTCAGAGCTGCTGAACATTTATGAAACTAGCTTAATTCCCAGACCTGCTGATACTCAGCATCTCTGAAAAAGTCACTTCCATGTTTCTTGAACCGAGTAACTGAAAATAGTGATTCTAATGGACAGCCAAACTTTATCTGACAGATACATGCTATGAATGGAATGCTCACATTTAACCTTATATACTTTTCTGAAGAACACTTATTCTCCTTTCCTGCAGCTTTTTTGTTCTCAAGTGTTTTTATCCTTTTTCCTCACCTCCTCAGTACACTTGCTCTTTCCCTTCCCTACATATGCCTTCTTCTTTTCTTATTTACTCAGCATTCAAATCACTAAAAAAAGTAATAGTTTAGATTGTATAGCATATGTAGGCTGTGATGTTTAATTTTACATAGGAATAAGAAAGAAAAATACCAAAAGCAATTTAAAAAAAATCACATTCCATACAAGGGGTAACATACAATTTTACGTTTCATATATAATTTCATATATGTTTGAGCATATGTGCTTTCAAACACAGAATTTGTATTTGGACTTTCAGCTCTAGGATTTTAACTTGGTCTTTCTTTTCTTGTTTGCCATTAACATTACTTTCTGCCAGCTACATCACTACCAAATGAGCTACCAAACTATGTTTAGCAAATACCTCAAGCACTCTTCTTTGATAATTATATGTAATTTTTCCATTTCATAAGGAGGAGAAAGAGTACAGAGAGATTAAACCTTGTGGTCATAGCCAAACCAGCAAGAGAGTTTTTTTGTAAGTCAACAGGCAAGTCAAACTTATACTTCAGGTCAAAAATATTAGAAAGAGATTCAACAACAACCAGTGCTCCTCTGATTACAAAAATTCCAAAAGTTCCTCCTCACGTAGGCTTACTGGGGTGTGTTGCACTCCCCATGTGGTACACAGAACTATCAGGAACAGGCAAAGAGAATGCTAAAGAAATTATGAAAGTCAAGGAAGTGTTATTGATCACTGTGCGATTTTCTGTTCTGCTCCTTCGGATACATCCTAGTCCACTGACCTTCCAGGTATGAAGGCAATCTAGTCCACGCTTTCCAAAATATGGGTAATACTTTTATGAGTGCTGAGTTCTTTGAAGCAAAAGTTTTGTAGAACTGGACGTCTCATTAGTTATTAAGAGTGACAGCTTATGTTGATCTCACTTTTTACAGACACAAACAATCAAAGTATGTTTAGCAAACACCTCAAGCACTCTTCTTTGGCAGTTATATATATTTTTTTCCATTTCATAAGGAGGGAAAAAAGTGCAGAGAGATTAAACCTTTTGCTCAAAATTGTTAAAAAGACATGATGGAATCAAGAGCAAGAGAAATTACTCTGACTCTTTTTTATGACAAGATGTTTTTCTCTTTTTTTTAAGCATATTTGACTTTAGTACAACCTTTTCACTCAGCTCCAAAAAGATTATTAGCATGTATTATCTGGTTCTGAATTATATTTCTTATTCATATAAAACCAAAAAAAGCACTGAGCAAACACCGTCATTAAGTATAATTAAGAAAAAGGAATAAAAGAATGTATGCAGTTTCACTAATAAAGTGGAAAGATATAGTATAATGTTATGGCTCCCTCTTTTGGATAGCACATATCTAGTATCGAATAATAAGAAAACTCATCATGTCCTTAACACCAAAAAAAAAAAAACAAACCCAAAAACCACAGGTCTCTTTGTTTTCCCCCCAGATTAGCAGTGATAAATGTAGCCAATAAAAACAAGTTTTTGTAAGTTTATCTCAAAATGTAATTATATTGCAGATCTCTACATTGTATAAAAATAGACATTCATTGACCAGCTAGGGCTGTAGCTAAAATATTTTGAAATATGTTAAATGTTAATCTACCAAGTACATATAAAAACTGGAACATAAAACTATCTCATGGATTGCTCCTTATTTTAGCAGTGCTGTTAATGCAAAATGAAGGAGAACAATAAAGAAAAGATTGATGAAAAGTACTTAAGCTACTTACTCTGTGGACAAGTGACCAGAGAAGAACAAATTTTGTTCCTATTCTATTGTTACTTCATTAGGAACTGTGAGTGAAAAATAAAATAAACAGTCATTTGGGCTGCTCTTTTAAAATCCTCAGAATAATTGTGACTTAGCTGAAAGTCCACAAATTTACATACATTGACTTCAGGAAATTTTTGAACATACCCTTGAAGAATTAAAGTACATATAACATTTTTAGAAGGAAAATATTGATCCTGTAAAATAAAAGGTGCTTTATTAGGTGGGAAAAGTGAGGAAAGAGTAAAACTGTTAAAATGTATGAATCAACACAAAATAGTCAATCCTGACAAAGCCTAAACTCCTGTGGTTTAAGATTTTTTCCTAATGTAAGACTAGGAACACTGTTGGCTATATAGATACATTTAGTTCTGAATTTGGATTTTGCTTTCCCAAGTATTGGAGGCACACCACCATTCTTCTATATTAATAACTAGGCATAATTCCACACTACACGACAGGTTCAGTTTTCTCCATGTCTCAGGTATGCTGCTGTGAGACAACTAGAGATAAAATTTTTGGCAAAAAATGTCATGAAATATTCAGTAGCACTATTCAATGACTTCAGCTCTGTCAGCTAGAAGGCAGACTTTATTTCACTCGAAAGTCCTTCCTATGGCTTTCTTATTACCTGGATGGCCAAGCCCAGAGAGTCATGGTGAACAGAGTTAATTCCAGGTGGCGGTCGGTCACCAGTGATGTTCCCCAGGGATCGGTTTTGGGGCCTGTCCTGTTTAACATCTTTATCAATGACCTGGATGAGAGGATTGAGTGCTCCCTCAGTAAGTTTGCTGATGATACCAAATTGAGCGGGTGTGTTGATCTCTTTGAGGGTAGGAAGGTTTTGCAGAGGGATCTGGACAGGCTGGACNACACCTTGAATTCTGTGTTCAGTTTTGGGCCCCTCACCACAAGAAGGACATTGAGGTGCTGGAGCAGGTCTAGAGAAGGGCAACAAAGCTGCTGAAGGGTCTGGAGCACAGGTCTTACGAGGAGCGGCTGAGGGAGCTGGGGTTGTTTAGTCTAGAGAAGAGGAGGCTGAGAGGAGACCTTATCACTCTCTACAACTACCTGAAAGGAGGTTGTAGTGAGGTGGGTGCTGGCCTCTTCTCTAAAGTAACAAGTGATAGGACAAGAGGAAATGGTGTCAAGTAGCACCAGGGGAGGTTTAGGCTAGATATCAGAAAAACTTTCTTCACTGAAAGAGTGATCAGGCATTGGAACAAGCTGCCCAGGGAAGTGGTGGAGTTACCATCCCTGGAGGTGTTCAAGAAACGTGTAGATGTGGTGCTTAGGGACATGGCTTAGTGAGTTAGGTGATGTTGGGTTGGACTTGATGATCCTTGAGGTCTTTTCCAACCTTAATGATTCTATGATTCTATGAAATTCACTTGCAGGAATATAGCTTTGTTTCATGTAAAATAAATATTCCTAAGTAAACTAATAAAAGATTTTAAAAAGCAACTGACATACATATCACTGTGTGCAGATTAACTATGCACTTTCTTTTTTCCTGTTACGTGATTGAGTTAATTTGTTTTCTATGAAGCCAGATATGTTTTGAGTTGTTTTAGCAGCATGGAGCCCAAACACAGCTATGGTCTCATATACCCTTTTCCCTCATCTTCTAGGAATGTGAGACAGAAGGGAGACAGTCACGGGTATTTGAGTTTATGCGATGAAGTTTTAAAGCCTGACTGTGCCTTGCCATTTCAGGCAAAGCTAGGCCAAAAATACTAGAGCAGACAAGATAATGCAAATGCTTTGTTATATTAACGTTTTTTCAGGCATATTTCTACTCTTTTTTCACTCTGAAACTGGAATCATATACATGGTTTCATGCAGTTATATCCTTTGCTTCTCAGTGAGTTTTAATGGAACGGGCAGGAAAATATAAGGGGTAAGTCTGGAATGTAATCTGAAAGGTACTTCGTGTGCTTTAAATTAATCCAAATAAATCACATTAAAATCTGCTCCACTAGAATAGCGTATACATGCAATGTCCTGTGCCATGTATCTGTGTGACACCCCTTCTGTCATTTCATCAGAGGCAGGGGAAACATTTTGATTTTAACAAAGTGATATAATTAAAAACTGAAAATTTGCTTGGGAAGTTCCATGACAAACTTTACCATCAGTGTTAGGCTTGTGGCTACGCAGTGTTCTGTTCATTTGTCACAGCTTTCAGAAGAAAACAGAAAGGGTTATAAACCCTGAAGGATTCAATGCCAGATAATTTTATTTATTTATTTATTTATTTAACCAGGGAATCACAGTGGGATTTCAAGTCATAGTAAATGGCAGTGACTGCATGCACACTATCAGGAATCTTAAAAATCTCCGTGATTAAACTGCTGAAATATTCTTTTTTTTTCTTTAAAATTTCACTTAAAGTTCCTTGATGCTTGAGGGTTTCAAGGTTTCAAATGTGATGACGAATTTTAAGAAACAGTTTCAGTTCTACCAGGGACAAGTTGCAGGGACAAAGTCTGAGGCCCAAACCAGTGAAATTGTTAGTAACTCCTATAAAGAATACAGTTGTTGGACACATGAAATACTGGAGAAAAGTCGGTATAGTTTTTGGAAAAGGAAGTCCTGCCTCAAAGACCTATTCAAGTCCTCTGAAAGAGTTATCAAGCATATGGATAGTTTTGACCTCTTTGATACGATCTAGTTGTGCTTCTAGAAGGCTTTTGACAGGGTCACTCACCACAGGTCCTTAAGCAGCCATGAGACAGAAGTGAAGGTCCCTGCATAAATCAATAATTGATTAAATGACAAGAACCAGCAGGAAGAAGTAAATAACAAGTTTACACATTGAAATAAGTTCTGTTGTAGAGTTCCATAGGGATCTATACTAGGGCCAGCACTGTTCAACATACTCACAAATAAAATGAAAACAGGTTTGAATATCAAGGTGAAAAACTTTGCAAGTGATATCCAGCATAATAAAGCCAAGGGGCCTTTGCAAAAGCTTGCAAAGGGATGTTTTGATTATGATTATACCAATATACTTCACCTGGCAAGGAAACTGGCTTTTGCAATGTAATTGTCCATATCATTTCACTGTTATTACAGTCCTTAACATCAGTTTAGCCTGTACCAATTGGCACTCTCTCAGAAAATTCTTGACAGTGTTTGAGAGTGGTTTCTCATAGATGATATGGACATGGTAACCTTGCTTTAGAGGGTGTCAGGGCAGAGAAGAGAGTTTAGCCATATGGATTTGAGCCTTGCTATGCCAACCAGTCTCTGCTTTAAAAATCGTTTAATAACTACAGTAGTTTGGTATACATACATGTTTGTATCGTATGAAGTACAGTGAAGGGACCCCAAAATGATGGATCGTGAAATTGTTATGAAATTATGTAAAGCCACACACGGTAAGCCCCAGATTTTACATTTAAAATAATGAAGTCTAAATATTGCCATTGGGGAATAACACCATAATATAACAATACATAATAACAGGAAAACATTAGCTCAGAGCACCACAGTGGTTAAAAAAAGCAAACAATGCCATGTATCATCATGAAATTAAGTAAAGTATGTGATTAAGCTGCTGTCTATATATGCATGAAGCTTCTGCAGCTTGAATACTGCAACAAATTAGGATCTCCAATCTGCAAAGATACACACACAAAAAAAGGAAGAGATTCAGAGAAGGGCTACAGGTGCAATTTGAAGAACAACACAGATTCCTGACAAGGAATGATTAAGTAGGCAGTCCCAGAACTTTTCATCTTGGAAAAGAGACAACTGAAGTAGTTGATTTAAGTCTATACATTCATCAGTGGCAAAGAGAGTGAAGAGGGAATGACTTTACTGTGGCTTCCAATGACAGTACTAGTTGTCTAATGAAGCTGTCAGTTGCAATGTTCAAAAACAAACAAAAAGACTTGGTTCTTTGTTAAACTGTGAGTCTCCTTGCAGCATACTGTGGCTCTTAAATGCTTACATGGTTTCAAAGCAGAAGTGCAGAAAGTCATGACAAAGAGAATCCATTGGGAATAACTAAATACCTAATATTCGAAGACTGAGAAAACATACAGGAGAAAAAACATTATATGCTTCTCCATGCTTATACACTGTTGTGGATGTCTGCTTGTTGAAGACATCTTTATCTTTGACTGTCAGGATATTAACAGAGTAAGCAATGCTTTATTACACTTAATCCCAAGCACAAATACAGGCTGGGTGGAGAATGGATTGAGAGCAGCCCTGGAGAGAATGATTTGGGGGTGTTGATGGATGAGAAGATGAAAATAACCCATCAGTGTGCACTTGCAGCCCAGAAAGCTAACTACATCCTGGGCTACATCAAAAGAAGTGTGACCAGCAGGTCAAGGGAGGTGATTCTCCCCCCCCCTACTCCACTCTCATGAGACCCCACCTGGAGTACGGCGTCCAGCTCTGGAGTCCTCAGCACAGGAAGGACATGGACTTGTAAGAGTGAGTCCAGTTCTGGGCCTCAAAGATGGTCAGAGGGCTGGAACACCTCCCCTATGAGGACAGGCTGAGAGAGTTGGGGTTGTTCAGCCTGGAGAAGAGACGGCTCCAAGGAGACCTAATAGCAGCCTTCCAGTACCTGAAGGGGGCCTAGAGGAGAGATGGGGAGGCACTCTTTGTCAGAGAGTGTGGTGATAGCATGAGGAGTAACAATTTTAAACTGAAAAAAAGTAAATTCAGATTAGATATTAGGAATACGTTTTTTCCTGTGAGGTGGTGAGGCACTGGAACAGGTTGCCCAGGGAAGTTGTGGATGCCCCATCCCTGGAGGTGTTCAAGGCCAGGCTGGATGAGGCTTTGAGCAACCTGGTCTAGTGGGAGGTGTCCCTGCCCATGGCAGGGGAGTTGGAACTAGATGATCTCTAAGGTTCCTTCCAACCCAAACCATTCTATGATTCTGTGATTCTATATTTTGCATTTGTCTTTCACTACTGAAGTCAAACGAGATGCAAGTGAGGAGCTTTTTTGGTTGTTGGAGCGGGGGATGGTGTTTTTTGTTTTTAAGGAAGAATTTCAGTCCCAGAAACAAAAAAAAACNAAGAGTGAGTCCAGTTCTGGGCCTCAAAGATGGTCAGAGGGCTGGAACACCTCCCCTATGAGGACAGGCTGAGAGAGTTGGGGTTGTTCAGCCTGGAGAAGAGACGGCTCCAAGGAGACCTAATAGCAGCCTTCCAGTACCTGAAGGGGGCCTAGAGGAGAGATGGGGAGGCACTCTTTGTCAGAGAGTGTGGTGATAGCATGAGGAGTAACAATTTTAAACTGAAAAAAAGTAAATTCAGATTAGATATTAGGAATACGTTTTTTCCTGTGAGGTGGTGAGGCACTGGAACNGCTTTTTTGGTTGTTGGAGCGGGGGATGGTGTTTTTTGTTTTTAAGGACGAATTTCAGTCCCAGAAACAAAAAAAAAGGAAAGTCATTGTACTTTATATTTCTGAGGTCTAGATTATTCTGGTAAGTGGTATAATTACCACTTGTAGGTATTTTAGGGTGTTTATAATGCAAATAGAGGCTGAAACCTCAGCTGCTCAGACTCCTTTCAGATTAACAGAGATAGCAAATAGCATAAAAATATGTTAAACCCATGAACTATTTTTGTGCACAATTTCCTGTTCTTGCAATGGCCCTGCGTAGTTCAGAAGATGAGACTTTTCTTGAGTTTTTGATCTGCTTGGAGAAACCGGAATGGTATAAAGGGGGTTGAGCTCTGATAAATGACAGCATTCAGCAGCTGCTCTGTTCCTTCAGGAAGGAAGCAGCAAGAGCAGGCTGCAACTACCAGTCCATATCTGCTAACTACCTTTAGTTGGTCAGCAACTGAGTTTTTCCAGACCAGAGAAGTTAATATATATTCCCTTGCAGCAGTAAAGTCTGATTTTCACAATTCTTCTCTATAGGAACAAGATTTCTACCGACTCAGGTGTACATGAGCAAAAAAAGGACGATGGGAGAGATTAATGTTTTTTTAAAATCTAGTATATACTAGCTTGAAGATGTATTTATTACAAGAAATTCTGTCTTGTACCAACCTCTTGGGTAATTAAACAAGCTATAGACTCAGAAAGTTTAGCAAGCTCTCATCCTGGTACATGCTATGCTCAGGAGATATGCAGAGGTAGGAGGCACCTTACATGGAATCTCAGACTGCTTCGTTAGGACCAAGCTGTGTTATAAAAGTGGATTGCTGCATATTAAGGCAGCAAGAAAGAGGTATTTGGTGAAAGCACATAGTCCCAGTTATCAGGAGAACTTGTATGTCCTGTCATTAACAGTGCTGCCATAGGTGAATCTCATCTACTTCATACAGAGAGACTGATGGGAATTGAAACATCTGGAAAATAGGGGGTTGCACCTCCAGATACTGCTCTGGTTTTTATTGGGCAGTGGAGGGCTATGCTGTTTATAAAAAACAAACAAACAAACCAACCCTCAAAATGAACAAACAAATAATGCCTTAGATATTGCAGGGTATCAGCGTCAAAGTACAGCCAACCATTTTATGAGTGGCAGTACTTGAGACAATATTAAAGGGGAAGCAAAGAGAAGAATTTTGCTTTGATGACAGCATTTACTTTCCCTCCTGTCTCTGAAGGCTATTCTTTAAAAACCATGAATGTGTTGAATGTTGCATTCGTAAATAACATGTAGTATAAAAACATATAATGCAGCTTCATTATATGATAAGAGTGAAATGTGTTCCCTGTGAAGAAAAATCGATACTAAAGATCAAAGGGAAATCTTCAAAAGGCTTTGCGTTAACGGTTTACAAGTGCTATATTTCCTAGTTCCCCTCATGTTGATGAGAAGCAGATCATTTTAAAAGGTTCATTATTGAAGAAAAAGGGTCTTCTATTTATTATTTTTTTAATGTGAAAATACACATTTTGCTTTTGTAATCCAGTGAGCTACTGTCTCAGGCGTAGATATTTTAGAACTCTTTTAAGTTCCATTGAATACCATTGCTAACAAGTGAGAGACCCCTATACAGGATGTGTTGGAAGTGCTTCAGGCTTCGTTCACTAGCTGACGGAACCATGGTTGGGGAAGAAAGAGTCTAGAAGGAGTTTTATCTGCACCTTGGGAAGAGACTTTTTCCAGAGAAGGGCAGATGGTATTTTCACTACCCACGGAGAATTGTGTTAAATCACAGCTGTGTCTAAGCACAAGTCTTTGCCAGTAGGGGTTGTCCAAACATGGATCAACATATTCTCTTGCCAGATCCACCCACCTAGGGGACTGCTGTTACTCATTGTGAGTGCTATAGAGAGGGTGACTCAAGCCATGCTGAATTTATTTTGGACTAGTGTTTCCAATGTACATGCCCAAGAGGCTGGCAAAATAAATTCTAACTCTCTCTTGTCACAGCAAGATAAATGTTTCTTATAATGCACCTAACAAAACACAGATTCATTTGCCTAAAGACATTAATTCAACAGACATTCCAATAGAAATTGCTATTAGTTCACATTCCCTAAAACTTTATTGGTTCATGTAGCTAAAGAAACCTGCACTGGTGTCCCAGACATAAAGAACTGCCTTCAGCTGTTTCCTGGCAAAATTTTCAGCTGAGTTTATCTCCACTGTATATACTACCAAACAGATCAGCAATCCAATAGGCAAAAAGTGGTTCTGGAAATCTGTTTCAAAAGGTTTGCTGAGGAAGCTGCTGAGTGGCAAAGTGTTTCTTTTTTAGTGTGGTCCGTGTTTCTGCGCCTGAATGGGATCTGAGTACTTGTACTCAAAGAATGGGTGTTTGTCAGTCAGAAATTTGTCCCTTACATTTTAGGGACCTCTCAAAAACTACTGCAGCTCTCATATAAATGAATGCAAACAACTTTCTTGATTCTCCCAGGTTCAGTATGGGAGGCCAGTCAAGATGCACATTGGCTATTTTCTTTTCATCCTTTCAATGTTACTCCCAGCTCCATCTTTACCTATAAAGAAGGAAGAGGGAAGGAAAAAATTAGGAAGATGAAAACAAAAGAGCTTGTTTTCTGAAAGTCAACCATCAATGATACATCCACAGTCTATATTCATGTTTGGTATGATGACTGCACTCAGAATATTTGAGCTCTGCAGTCAGAGGGAAGCATGTGTATGCATACCCAGGCTATCTTTAATTAGTTAAGGGAGTAATAAAAATGAACCTACAGTGGCACAGACCTAGCATCTACCTAAGTCTTCATAATATCACTGTCAGCATGCAGTTTACAGCAAAGCCTTTTGTTGCTACAGCTTCACTGTTCTTAGTATTCAGGCTATGTAGATTACAGCTACATTCAGAAATTTTATTTTCAAAAAGAAACACAGCCAAAGTCAACAAGACCACTTCCATGCATGCAAGCTACATGAGATTTATACTTGCTAGATCCTATTAAAATATGTATTTTCATTCTACAGATTGTTTGGATCATCCTGAACATCAGTTATATCCTTTCTTAGTGAGCATAATATGAAGCCCTGCTGCTGCAGTTAACTCTCCTATTTTTAGCTATACACAAGCACTATGGCCTTTTTCTTTTAGAAAAGAATTATACTTCACTATTAACAAATGAAACCAACTAATGTGGGACACATTATGAAGTTGCCGAAGGTTAGCCTTTCTTCATGTCATGCTTGTGAGTGACTGTGCTGCACTAATTAAAAACATTGCCATGGCAATTGCTATAGAAACATTTAAATTGGCATCATTGCTAACAAATCCCTGCTATTGATCCCAGCAGGGTTTATTTCACACTACACCTGAAGAATCTAAATAGAATATTTTACATTCAAAAGGACTTTAAAAGATACATTTTTCCAGTTGCTAATGTGCCCAAGAGAATAATGCCTTTCATACAGAAATAATTAATTTACCTGGAACAATTGCAGTATTCTAATACCAGAGTCCTTACTGCAAGGAGAGACTATAATGGTTCTAGGCTATCACCACTTATCCCTCAAACTGTAAAAATAATAAAAAAAACCTTTTATTGCTTTCACTCAGATCCTCTGATTTGCAAAGTGGGGAAAGAATGCAGATTCTCCACAATTTGGGACACTAAAATATTTAATACATTAATAACTCATCTTAAAAGAAGTTTCCACTGTAACTAGGAAGAAAGCCATTTTTCATTGATTGACAAGGACAGTAAGTTGACCATTGTACTAACTAAATTGTAAAAGCAGAAGTGAAGCAAGAGAGATTGTGTATATAATTTTGTTCAGTTACAAAACCCATTGAACTTCTCTCTGGTTTTAGACTTAAGATCTTGGCTCCTCTTAGAAAAAAATCTTATTAGATGTTTACCATAATGTTCAGTAGATCCAGACTGATGCAGACTAATAAGTCTCTCTTTATACCTAATAAGTCCAAATAAAAAGCAGGAAATAATGGGCTATATATTTTTTCTTTTTTTCTTCCTTTTTTTTTTTTTAATTTTTTTGGCCTTGCAGAAACTGAGTCTTAACCTTCTTGACATGAAGGAATGCTGCCTTTCCTCTCAATAGTAGTAAAGTCCTTCTGTTAATTAGCAAGGAAATCAGTAGAGGGCAGCACTACACAGAAAACCACACATTTAAAAAAATCTCAGATTAAATTTTGCCCTGGTTGGGACAAAATATGGGAACCTAGAGTCCTCCGAGAAAAAAAATTATTTTAAAAACTGGTGTTTGCATAAATAATTTCTTATAGCAGGCTCAGAGCATCTGTGCACAGTGCATTATGGTCCCTTGAACAGCTGCTCTTACTTTTACAGACTACACCAGAATCCTTTGTTTCAGCATTAAAATAACACCTTTTGAGTCTACCAGATGCAACTCCTGATCCCCTTGAACAGCTGACCACGAGACAAGATGCATCAGCCAAGGACCACCTTGAAGCATTTCTTTGAGTGCAAAGAAAAAAGTAGTACAAACATCCTATGTATTTGAATGAGTATGGCAAACAGTGTTTGGATAGACAGGAACAAGGGCAATTTCAGGAAATTTAAAATGTGTCATTTTGAAAAAAACAAAGGTGAAGCATTTGTAATTTGAAATTTCATTCCCGTTTGAAATTATTGCCAAACTGAACATGGGATCACACATCTCCAAATAGCCTAATGAAAATATATTGATGTCCCACATCCTTGCCCTTGTTTCAAAAACGAGTAAAAATAAATCAGACTAAATAATCTGAGTGTTATATTTGTCTAAGTTTTTAATTAACAGCATTTTGAAGAGAAAATTTAAACTGTTTGACTTTTTTTGATAACTTATTATTCACAGAAGTCTTCTGGAGTTTAGAGGTTTTGTAAGATACATTTTTAGGGTTTATAGTAGTTTCATAGATTCACTATATGTTAAAATTTTGCCAAATAAGTATGCAATGTTCAGGGCTTTTTGTTTGGTTGGTTGGTTTGTGGGTTTTTTTTGTTTTGATGCAGAAAAGTTCATATATTCCAAGAAATTAGAGAAATAAATCAGTCATGACCTTAAACATATAAAAAACATGAAGTTTATCGGAATAGTTAAGTAGCAACATATCATACACAAAGCAAAAGCAATCAAAACCAAAATTAAATCAACAGGAACATTTGAACATGTTATTGGGATTATATATAAGATGAATTCTTGAACTACAGTCCAATAACAAGTGCTGCAAAGTAGCTGTGAAAGAGCACTATTTGAGGATACATCAAGCAAGAGTATATCAAGAAGACATGAGATTTCAGAGTCATTAGATAAACTTGATAATCTGCCTTCTGTTTATTTTCAAAAGTAGTTCCTGTTTCTGTTTACTTTCATTCTACAATACGTTAACCAGGATCTAACTTACAAAGTCTGAAGAGGTCCTGCAACCTGCCTCAGATGGTGCAGTCGGCTGGATTTGAGGATCTGGATTATAATGCTCTACTTTGATAAATAGTTTTTATTCAGTGACTAAAAGTACTTCAGTGTGTATTATACAGGGAGTTAGCATTATCAGATTTAGATATGGACAAAAGACTGGCTAACTTGTTGTTTTGTTTGGTTTTTTTTCTTTTTATCTGTATCCAGTGGGTTTCAGTCACAATGCAAAACCATCATGTATGCAATGTGTTTTCCAGTTACTGTCAAAATTTACTGGTGTTAAATTAGCCACAGGATACTTCCCCTTTGCCCCTCTGCATGCAACAGGAACATATTAAGCATTATAAGGGAGAAAACAAGATTTTGACTATACCTACAGAATTCAGAGAAAATACATCCACTGATGTATGCCAAGATCTATGAACATTCATTTTTCTGTAAAAAGAGTTAATTTACTTTGTGCTTTGATTTTTCAAGTAAAATAGAGAAGTAAAAGAAATTAGGAGTTTTCCTGCATTATATCCACGATATTCTGCATAAATTTGACACCTATTAAATTGTTTTCTTTTTGGTTTTGAACATGATGTTAGAAAGCAATAAATATTCCAAGCCTTCACTTCTTCTCAGCTAAAGCTCTGTTTGAAGTTACTAAAATGCTAAGACTTTGATCCTGCTTCAGGATTGCTAGTTGAGGCCCTGAGACCATAGAAAATATCATAATTTTAAGGAAAACTTCACACAAGGGCACAATTCTATTATTTGAATCATTAACACCTTTAGAGTACAATTCACTGCATGCTTTCAGTTCAAGAGTTTTGTTTCTCAGCAGAGTAATAATTTTCTCAAAAACCATTTTATTTCCAAAAATTTCTATGTTTGTAAAAAGAAAAAAGAGTCCCTTCCCCTCCCCTAAAAAAAAACAAAGTGAAAGTAGCTGCTGGTAATGTTGGGTTGTGGGAGAAAGGAGGACAGGTATGTATGCTTTTTCAAAATTTCAGTATTCTAAAATTTCTGGGTGTTGTGGCTTCATGCTACTATCACTGTTCATGTATGGGGATTCCCAAAGCAAACAATACTTTTGTTGCTGAATTGTTTTTCTGTGCTTTCTGTAATACACAATGACAGCTCAGCTAACAATATCCTAAAGCAAAAGCAGGCCTGACAGTAAAACCAGGGTATGGAAAAGACCAGGACATCAGACACCTAAGCTGCACTGCCAAATAAAGAGTATGGGTTTAAAAAAAAATATTTTATTTTGCTTAAATGTTTGCAAACTTCTACACAGACCATCAGTTCCAGTTTCAGAAAAATAATAACAACAATTAAATTCTATATAATGAAAATTCCCATTCATTCACGAGGGGAAAAAATAGAATATATTCCAAATGCAGAGTTCTGTTAACCCCAGCAGGATTCCTATGAGCCAAAACTTACCTAACAAGTACTTTTCTTTCTTGAATAAGGAATCTATTGAAGGCATCAATAATACTTTATATTTCATCTTATGAGTTCCTTTGTGCAGAAACAGAAGTGGATTCTCTGGGCAATTTAGGACTAGCAAAGGAGAAGAAGGAATTGTATGAATAATGATGTAATAGAAAATTCAGATCTGCACGCAATTCTAAACAGATAGTAAGAGAGGATAGCATCAGGTTGAGTTAGGAGAGACTAAGTTGGAAGGTTTCTTACTATTTGGGCTGTTTCATTGTGTCAGGATGCTGCTGGCAGATAAAGTTTTCAGATGAAGAAGTATTTTACTCAGATTGTGTTTTAAATTAATGTCTATATACAGTGTGAGAGAACAAAATAGCAGAAGAGGAAGGAGATATTAAAGGACTTGACTTAAAACTCTCCAAGTATTTCTTTCATGTAATTGTTACAAGAAAATATTCAAAGGTACAACTGGTCTTTTTTTTTTATTGCTATATGTAATTTTTATTATTGTTGTGAGCACTAAGCTATTGGTATTCCTGTTTGCCTAAGCCCATGGCCTTAGGGAAACGAAGTTATTGCAACTTACTCAAATACTTTTCTCCATCCCCTAGGTCCTACTTACAAGAGGAATATAACATTTGAAAACTTAGTTCTGGTGAATTATTAGAGGAGTGGAGGCTAACAGCACCTCTGTAAATGATGAGAACTTACTCCTTCTTGACGGTTTTGCTTTGGAGCTGTATGTTTCATGCAATCCATATGATGCCATCACAAAAATGGACTAACAAGCACTCACGCAGTGAACGGATAACAGCATTGTCAGAGAATGGTGGAAAAACACTGCACCGCACCAAGCGTGGTTGGATGTGGAATCAATTTTTCTTGCTGGAGGAGTACACAGGTCCAGATACTCAATACGTGGGCAAGGTAAGCCTTGCGTTTAAAGGATCCTTTAGAGGTGACGCATCTGACGCCCTTGGTATTTTCCCTCCTTCTCCCCAGTTGTTTTGCTTTTCATACAGCAATGGTCCAAATTTCTCATTTAAGTCAAAGCAAGCATGTCATGGACCACCTGTGTCTTCCATGATTGTTCAAAGTTGTGGGAGAAATGAAGTAGTTTAGTGAAAAAAAAAAAAAGGATTCTGTTCAGATTAAAATGTCTGAATTTCTTATTACGTAAACCCATGCAAGTTTTATCACTGAATCATTTCCAGTTTACAACTGTTAAATATTATATAAGAGAACAGAGAAATTATACCATCATTCATCTACCTTGTGGCATTTCCCAGTATACTGGGATGTGTATTTTCTCAAGTGAAATATAGAACTGTATTTATTATTAATAAAATTGCTGGTTATGCATGATTCTAAGTATGGATAAAGTGTCTGAGGAGAAAAAAAAACTCATTTTCATCATTTTGGCAATAAACTGAGATCTTTACTCAATGGCTTGAGAGACTTTCCACTCTTTGAGACCTATCTACATCAGCTACCACTGACAACAGCACCTCAGCACCTCTGGATTACAGCTGTCTGCAGTCCCACCTTCTGTGATAACACACAACTCAAAGATTTCCAGATTTTTAGCCCTTTGTGGTGTCTCACCATCCATGCATCTGTCCTGTGGTCTCTTATAACTAAGCAATCTTGGTAGAGATGTAGATACACACAGCAACCACCCAAAATGACTTACTAATTAAGGAAATGTTTATCTTTATATCTTAAGTTAACAAATGTCCATTCCAGCTTTTCCCATTCATGCACAATGCTGTTGCTACCTTGAATTACCACGTAGCTCTGTCACTTTTGGGTGCCTAAATAACAATTAGATCTTTTAATTAAAAGACCCCAAAAACTTTTTGAATATTTGCTAATATCTCTGGTCATGAAGGTATGATCATCTGGAAAATATGGAAGTCATCTGACTCTATCAAAAACAAGGGTCAAAGAAGCCAACCATGGTAACTATGAATTTGATTCTGACCTCATTTATGCCAACACTACACCCATACAATTCTGTTTTCAGTGAAATTCATTCCGACTAGCAGCAGCAGAAATAAAATGAGAGCCAATAATCCTGTTGCTAGATCTGTTTATCAGTGTGCAAAATATGAAGGTTTGTTGTAGCAAAGAGATCTTTATTAAAGAGTGAACTAACTGCATAGAGAGATTTCCAAACAAAGTTTGTCTGGAAGTATATTTTAGTACTGAGCAAACCTGCAAATAAAACATACAATGAGGTACACAACAATATAGGTCTACATAGACATAAGTTCTAACTAGACTCACTGAAATATTTTTCTGTAAAAGCTGTCATAGAGGAGAAGTAACAAACATAAGAGCTGATTCTAGTTTCAGTCCCACTGCTATAGATAAATGGACTCCAAACCATCTATGCCATTCTAAACTTCAAATAAATTAAGACTACATCAAGACTGTTATCACCATCTCTATTTCACACAAGGAATGCCTACATGGTGTATTGTAACAGATGCAAACTTACTCTGCACTTACTCCAGACTAACTAGAAACCATTGGACCTTACTATCATAGAGGTAAGTCCAGGAAGGAAAACAAATTGCTGCACAGCAGTTGGATCTGAGATGATTCATTTTCTTAGAACTCAGATAACATGTGGAGATTTCACTGCAAAATATTGTACAGAGGCCCTGAGGGAGGGTTTAGCACTACTGATTGTCTAAACAGATGGAAATCACCCCAAATATTACCCCATGTTCCAAAGAGATGGAGTTGTATTGAAGTGATAAACTCCGTATGGTTGCATTAATTTAGAACACTTATGACATGACTAAATGATCATAGCTCTGTCCTGAGTGGTACAAAACCACAGCAAATCCATTTAAGTTAGTTCAAATTACCCTACGTACACATGACAAACAGCACCAAGAGGGAGCTGCTACAACAAGTCAACTAAGAAATTTTTTTTTTTTTAAAGCAACAACATTTTTGAAGAATACAATTCTGAGAAACGCTTAAATCTCAGGCTTAGTATTCTCTTGTTCAAAGTGATGGTAATTAGCAAACTGGTATGTGTGAAGAGAGAGCATTTTTATTCCAACCCATGGGGACTAGTTCACAGAAAATATTTTTATCCAGTCCCTCTTTAATATGGATATGCACAAGCAGACGGATTACTGGGGTAGAATAATAAATGCTGTACTAAAAATTAAATAAACTGAATTAAGAAACTTTATCAGGATCTTCTAAGGGATCATAGCCACAATATTAAAAAAAATTAGTTTTCCATCCCTAATTCAATTTCCAAACAATTTTAATCTGTTAAGTATTTTTTTGTGTTTTGTTAGTGACGCTATTCTGTTGATACTTTATTTTGTTATGAATATATTCTTTCATTGGCAGTGAGGTAGGATCACTCAGTATGACATAAAGAGATAAAATTTATTTGCACAGAAGGATGGAGAGCTCTTCTCACCTCTCACTCCCTGCGTCAGCCCCTCAGCCCAGATTAGACCAGCAGCAGGCACTCAGGAGGACCAGACACTTGTTTTGACCTCTGGACTGTCCAAATCCTGGCTGGTCGTCTGACCCCTACAAGGGCACTTCTGCCTTGGGCTCAGGCCCCACTCGGTGACAGAGGTCCCTGGAGGTAGGAGTTTCTCTCCCACATCTGAGGTGTTATCATCTTAAGTAGTTGTCCTGGTTTCAGCTGAGCCAGAGTTAACATTCACAGCTGAAACCAGGACAGTGGTGCTTTTTGAAATTAGATTGTCAGCAGCCAACAGCCTCACTAGACAAGTAGCCCCAGGACAATCTCTCCATATCTAAGGCCAAATAGCAGTTGTTACTGGGATTATTCTCAACCTCTGGTCTTCTTCCCAAATATCTTCCAAGAATGGAAAGTTATTAACAGCTCCATCATCCCTGATTTTTGTTTTCCTGCACATACCAGACTAACCGAAGCAGTTAGAGCTGCCAGATGCACTCACAGTCTCATTTATCTGAACGGTGCTTGTGGGTAGGCTTCACCCTGTGGCAAGAGGTAACTGAAAAATAGTTCTGGTGTACTTGGAAGGTAGATCCAGCTCCATGAAAACCTGGTGCCCGGCTCCCAGACTCCTAACAGGGGTAACAGTGTTAATGGACTCTGAACAGCTAGAACAGACCTTATGTTCCCAATCGCAGTTAGATAGCTTTTAGACAAAGGCAGTAGCAGTGATGATAGGTGACATAAAATGGAGACCAGTAAGTGCATCTAATGCACTTAGCAGAAATAGAAAATATCGTTTGATGAGCAAAGGAAGTTAGCATTCAACAGCTGGAAAAAGGCCTGATGGCTAGAACAACTGTAGTGAGGAAATTACTCAAAGAACAGACCTAAATCACCAACCACCCTCCTGGAACAGGGCATATGTGCAGAACAATTGCCTTGTGCATGTGACAGGAGTCAATGTGAATCCAGACAACCTAGTATATCCATCAGTCATCTTTCTTTCACCCAACTCAGAGGACCCATCTGTCTCATACACTGGCACATGCATAAAAAATAAGTGCATGAGAAGGCTTTAAATTTGTTAGGTCCTGTTACTCATACCTGCAACAATGCAAGAACTGCTTATGACATCCTTCTATTTCTTATCCTTTTAAATTATATGCAGGAAATGCTTAGAGACACCAGTGGCTCCATCATGCCAGGAGATATAAAAATTATATAGGGAGATAAACTTTGTTCTGGAGAATTTTCAACTGCAATATTTAGTCAGACACAGGTAAGGTAAGCAGTATCACATAAACTTATTTAAAAATTTAGCCAAGAAAAAAAAAATAAAAGATTTCTAAAATATAAAAATTACCATATCCTTTCAAGAAGCCTGTTACCCTAGTGTGAATATTGAATATCTCAATGAGATCACCAGTGTGAGGAATTTTCAGAGGATTTAGTGAGGGGAACTGTAAAACTCATTCTGCCTACTAACAATTCACAACAAAGAAAATATTCAAAGTTAAACATATGAGAGAAGTTTCTTTTTAAAGGAAGGGACTGAGAAAATAAAACACCTGGCTGTATATTATACTGTGGCATTCCTTGGTTTCTGGGATCTCTTTTTTTTTTCAGCAGGAAGGGGCCATAGATCCTGCTTCTCAGGTGCTACTAACTTTAAGCCCAATGCAGAACCTAAGAAATGGAATCTAAAACACTGACATTCTATGTGAAAAACATCTACCAAATTTATTCACTTTCTAAAAAAAAATCCAAAGAGATAATAATGTAAAAAATATGCAGTTTTAAAAGTATTAAAATATTGATGAGGATTATATTAATTAATTTAAGAAAAAGCTAATAAAATGCAAAGAAAGCATTAACCAAGTAGCCCTTTAGGCACACTTAGTTTTATTTTCCAAAGCTAATAGTGATTTTATGTGCCTCCATTTCTAAATAACTTACCTGATATCCACTTCAGCTGTGCAAAATGCCAAACATTCTGCCTTTTTAACTCCAGGCCTTATGAAATATCCCTATGTGGGAAAAAATAGGCCTAATCAAAATCATCAGCCATTTCGGAAAACACAGGCCTTTATGCTTTGCAACAATATACTTGAGTGATTTCAAGAGACAAGAGATTTTCCCTCCTTTTATGTCACTCAGCTACATTTTTTATATGAAAGCTAGTCTCTCCCTGTATCAAACAGGCACGTTGCTAATCCAAGGCTGCTAATCTTGATGGGCAGATAATGTGTGACGCTCTATGCAAAGTATGTTAGACCAATCATAAACTGTGCAATCAAATACCTGTCATATCCCAGAATTAAAAAAAACTATAAACAAACAACTAAAACATTTTTGTCACTCCCCTGCAACCTTTCTTTTTTGATATTAAGTGAGGAAATACAAAATCAAATTAAAAAGAACTGACACTGCTCAAAATTAGCTGCTCCATGAATAACCTCCTGTTTAATAACTTCCATTGAAATAAATGAACTAGGCTTTGCATGTCATAAGCGTCATTTAAATCAGATGCAAACTGAAGAAAAATCTCTGTTCTACCTCCAGTTAAGCAGTGAGTTTGATTCATGACATTTGCCTTATTAAAAAAGATAAAATGAAAAGAAAAATATTCAGAGGGTGGGGTTTTTGGGGGGGAAGGTTGCTTTGTTTCATTTTGTTTTGTTTTTCAGTGGGGTAGGCTACAACATATGCTCAAATACAACCATTTATTTCTTGTAGTCTGCATTTACAAATATTGAGACATCTACAAGTGAGGTTGCCTACTATAGCAGTCTGCCTTATAAGAAAAGAGAGAGACAAGACCAAAAGAACTTCATGTAACAATTCAAGAAGTCTCTGAATTACCAACCTCACCAGACTTGCTCTTATTTAATACAAAACTTTACTCAATTGCCTCATTATACTGTATGGTTATTTTTCTTATTTAGTGGAATTCGACAGTATTTCCTTGTAAATATAGACCAAAAATGCACGGATGCCTGGAAATACTATTCCACATTACTTTCCTGGCCTTTGGTACACCACAGAAGTCCAGAGCAGGCTCCCTCTTAATATGTAAAGCAGCAGAGAAGTCAGAAAATGGGATTGGTGAAGCCCTTACTCCATTAGTCTTATCCCAATTCATCCATGTCCTCTCAACCACATTGCTGAGGCCTTGGCCATTCTCAGCCTCTGCTCTGAGCAGTTTGGGAGGAAGAAGCTTATGGCCCAAATGGGTGACCCATTGAGCTGGCTCTTGACAACACTGCAGTGCCAAACTCTGCAGTAACCTTAGTCTCTCTCCATCCTGAAGCATAATGTTCTTATCTGCCACAAAAATAATTTTTTATTAATTACTTAGTATTGTTTTCTTTATGTATTGCATTTTATCTTAATCTCACCTTTAGATTATGTGAGAGAACTTTCTTTTTCACATGTACCTTTAACTACTTTATGCAATTAATCCATAAGGATTTCTCTACAGCATTTGTTATTTTCCCTCCACAAAGTCAGTTTAAGAACTGCCTGTTCTTAGGATGAGAGGACATACCAGTGCACTATCCTTTCAATGCTTCAAGTGTGCCTTCCACTTTGTTATGGATGTATCCCACTTGTCTCATTTGAAAAACTGTTGCATTCAGTACGGCACCTAAATACTACTAAACCCAGCATGTTTCTTTGCCATCTCTTGACTTAGCAACATGATTAGTTCAAAAAAAATAACAGAATCATAAAAAATCATATGTTGCTAACATACAATCATTTAAAAGTGTAATTCAACTGGGGGAAGATTTCATCACATTCTTAAAATGTTCCATCTAGCATGTGCTATAACCCAAAGCCATCTTTTAAAACACAGATTTTGAAGAAGATTTAGTAATGCATTTTTATTAGATTCTCTTCTCTTAAAGTAAAATCAGTATTTTATAAATGTACAAAGACACTTACAGATCATTTCCTTGTGATTAGACTTCTTTCTCCCACTTGATTTTGGTTAAAAAATTTCTTTTGCCTATTTAATATCCATTTAATTTAGTCTCTAATTTCCTTTCTTCTGCTCTATTTTTTCTTTCTCTGTCTTTCTCCCTCAGTGTGTGCATTACCCACATTGTATGGACTGTGATTCACTAATGTGACACTGGAGCAAGTTATTGTGATGTGAGTTCACTAAGTACAACTTCTCCCTAAGATTGCCATAGGTAATACACTTTGTCTAATTTTGGGAGATGCCAGTTTGATGTTTCCTACATAAATCTGGCATTACTCCTAAGTGAGACAAAGTTTCCTACACAAAAGGAGTAGAAGTATTACTACATTCGTGTTGAAACACAAATTATATTTGATCTTCTTTTTCCCATTTCACCTACAGTCCTGCAACAAGAAGTCCGTCTTTGCATGAATTAAAGTTACTAAAAGATCCATTCTCATTCGGTTTTATGTCCTTCAGTTCTTGGCCATCCGTGGCGCCTGACATGGGAAGTGACTGGCTTCTCCTTTTAATAATCCTTAGTGCTAAAATGTGTTTAAGACTATGGCACAACATGAGCACAGTCTTTCCCTCCTTGGCTTGGAGACCTCTCAGGTGCCTTTAGTTGTACTTGTCTCTTGTGTAGCACAGCACAGCTTATGACACTGTGTTTGTTTTTGTTCTCACCTGAAGGAAGCTTTGGATGCAAAAGAAGATTTAAGATTGAATAAAAGAAGAAAAAGTAGTGGAGTCTCTCCATTTTTTNAATTTCAAGAAGCTATATCTCTAGGAAGATGAATCTCCAAAATAAAACTAAAATGGAAACAGGCAAACCAAGAAAAAAAAGGTTAAAAAAATCACACAAGAAGTCCCTGCCTCCATGTACATGCATAACTTAACTATAAATACCAATGAAGAGCCATAGCTTTGCTTGTTTAAAAATAGCTTATTTTCTGAAGGCTTCCAATGTAAACTCTATTGAAAAATTGCTGGAAGTAAAATATATTTTTGTCAAAAAAATAGTAAAAACTAAAGTTTTCAATAAAATTTGATTGCTACCTTTAAAAAGAAGGCTGGGGGGCCAGGGAAGAAAATGGTGAAAGACAAATGCTACATCTTCTAAAACCAATAAGATAGTTTTCATTTGGAGAAAGGACAGCTGCTCATTTCTGACAATCTAAATAAATTTTTAATTGAAGTTTCAAAAAATAGTGAAGAGGTCTAATCACATCATAGCCTAAGTTATCTTGAATGATACATTGTACTGATAAGCCCAAGGTAAAATGTTGCAATCAAATTCGGACGTCATATTTCACAAAATAAAGAATGATTTCTGAAAACAACTGCAATGATCAGAGACTTCAAATACATGAATAACAAGAGTGAGTTGGCATTGTTTGGTACAGATAAAACAACTGTAGTGAGATCTGACAGCTTCTGTTTCTTCAACTACATAAAAGACTGCTAAAAAAAGTAATCTCTAGTTCTTGTCATGTTCAGGGCAAGAAGTTGGGTACATATTGTCATAAGGTTGATTTGCATTCAACATCAGGAAAAGGTTTTTGATAGTATATACAGTCAATGCAGTGAAGTACTAAGTAAAGATCACTCAGAGAGACACGATTATCTTGACAATGGAGGATTTCATGACAAACTGAAAAAAAAAATACATTAATCCTACCTGGAGGCAGGAGGATGGCACAGATTATCTCTTTAGGTCCCTGACTGTTTTGTTTTCGGGGATTCTGTGTGAGTTTTTCAAGTTCAAGTGCTAAATCAGCTAAACTGCTGGTGAAAACCAAACTAAACCAAGAACAAACCCAAAGACATAAAAAATTATGAAATCCTCAAAATGTTTGTTCCAAACTCTTCCCTTTCCTTTTTCCTACCCTCTTTCCCTCCCTTTTCCCTTCCTCTCCTCTCCCCTCCCCTCTTCTCTCCCAAAACAGAATATCTAGTATGCAATGATTTTCAAGGTAAAAAAAAAAAAAAACAAACTATGTGCCTTTAAAGAGCCTTTGTGCTTAATGGAACAAGGAGAATTTGCAAAATAATTTTTGACAATTTAGCTATGCTAAGTGACAACTTCATCCCTAGCATAAATACAGGCATCCAAAAATTACCCAGCAACTTTTAAAGACAAAGCCACTAGAAGACAATTCAATAAAGGCAAAACAATAATAATTCCCCAATTCTTTTGTCTTTTCCCTCTCTCCCTCCATGCTCTTCTCAGGAGTGGAAAAATTATGCTCACCGAAAACCCAACATATCAGCGAAGGCCAGTATGTGGAGTCTAGTTTATTGTTCACTACTGTCGTGGTTTTACACCTGGCTAGCAAAACACCACAACATCCACCCACTCACCCTTCCCCCTCCTGGGGATAGGGGAGAGAATTAAAGGGTAAAGCAAAAAGGAACTCGTGATTTGAGATAAGAACAATNTGACAAAGAAGTGACCCAGAGAGCAAGACGACCTAGAGTGAGGGGTGACCCAGAGAGACAATGAGAGAACTTCCAGAAAGATCATCATCTATATACTGGGCGTTACATGCATGGTATGGAATAGACTATTGGCTAGTTTTGGTCTCAATCCTAAACCTAAGGTTGAATCCTAGGCTAGTAATTGGGGCTGTGCTCCCTCCCAGCTTCTCCTGCACCTGCAGACACTGACACAGCAGAGATGGTGAGAGGTCCTTGACTGTCCTGGCTGCAACTATAAACATCAGTGTGTAATCAGCCTTCTACTCAGCACAAATCCAAAACACAGACTCACACTAGCTACTATGAAGAAAGTTAACTCTGTCATAGCCAAAACCAGGGCAACTACAGTGCTTGTTCTTTCCTTAGTCACAGCTCCTCTTCCCTGGGGATCTCCCCAGTATGCTCAGAGAGCCTATAGTTTGGGCCAGGACAACAGTAACGGGGGTCTGGGGCCTGAACAGTGGAGGCCCTTTCTATGGAATGTGCCAGGAATGAGGGTGTTGACAAGCTAAAGAAAACCAAGGCTCAAAGTAAAAAAAACTGATTTAAAGACAAATTGGGCAAGGAGAATGGAGTTCTCTCCTGTCTCCAGTGGTAAATTCCAGTTGCCATTTAAAATACCATTTTCATTTTAATCAAAACTGGCTTTTCTGAAATTAGAAGCCTCTTGGTCTTGGCAAGAACCTCATGCTAAAAGTCCTAAGCATGTCTGCCTCAAAGATCTGTCTGGCTCAAGGACCTGTCACAATAAGTAACTGCCATTTGTAGAATAGCCCCAGCTTCTTATTACAACTTTGTAGGCTGGCATTTCTCAGCCTTACAGCTTTAAGCTGTAGGAAAGATTAGACTAAAGGCAATCTGCAGACTTATCATTTTCTGTTATCAGACAATCATTTATTGTGCATGAAAAGATGGGAGGGTGAGGAAAATGTATTTCACAAGATACATTTCATGCTGTTGTATATTTATTACATTGATTACATTATGGGAGTAATTCTGAAAAGGGGAAGTGTTTTGACTATATTGTGGTTTACTGGTACCTGCCAGCCAGGTGATAAAGAGAGTGCAAAACTCATCAGAGAAAATCAATATAAGACTACTTAGAAAGGGCAATTTGACTGCATCAGAGGGTGGTATTGTGCAACATCCTGTCTGTCAGAGAAAGGTTTATGAATAGTCATCTTGAAGACAAACAGAGGAGCTGTCAACAAGCAACTGTCAAGAACAGCAAGTGTTTTCTTCCTCTATGTGTCTGATACATCAGACACAGGAATCATCACACATTTCAGCCTTCTAGAAAGTGAAAAATATGTTAGTCTAGCCAATGTAATCAGTTATCTAACACTTTGCTGGGTATCAATCAAAAGAGGACTCTGTGACCCCTTATGGGTTATGGAAATACATAACTATGGTCAAATCTTTGGCACATGTATTGCCGTAGCAACACAAACACACTGGGCTAGCTTCTGCTCTCATCTATGGTCAAGAAACTGATGAAATATCTCTTCTCTTTTTTTTACACGGCAGAGTGCAATAAAAAGTGTGAGAAAGCCTCTGTGAACAATTTGGAAGTTATAAATTCCTTCTTGTCTTCCTTTACATTTCAGGGACAAGCATGCCCATTTCAGATGGAAGCCGTCATACCACTTTGTCAAATTGGGAGCGCGAGGAAATGACAATCAGGCTGATAATAGTAAATGAGTTTTGGCCTTAACTGGAGAGAATTTTTTTTGATATTTTCTCCATTTCCATAGAGGGAACCTAAGGAGAAATGGCCTAAACTCTGACATAAAAATAATTGGTGATGCCAGAAATAATTAATAAAATTTGAATGATTTATGTACATTTTTGTTTATTTTTTCATCTGTAAAATGTAACTGTCAAGACTTACCCTAATTTTCCTCAAACATGTCTGTATATGAGGTGTTCCCACACAATATTATGAAAAAAGCTCTGGAACATCATGAAAACAGTCATGAATCAGCCATCTGATTGAAAGCAGGGCTTGGAAGTACTGGGCTGAATAAGATATCAGGGCACATGGTGAAGAGGAGGGAAAAACAAAACTAAATATTTTATAGTTAATTACCTGATGAACAGTGCTTCAATGCATGATATAAATGATTGCTTTATCTTTTCCTAACGCATAAAAATGACAAACACAGAATTATTAAGTGAGCTACTTGTACTCAAGCATTCATAAAGTGTATCTACCTAACTTAAAATTTGTGGTTGTTGTCACCACCTGTATCCATTTTTGACCCTTGAACTGATATTTCTGATTAAGAGCCGAAATAGATTTAGTTTCTGAATATTGATGGCAGATTTAGTTCTTATAGAAAAGTCTGATTTACAACTTCTATTCAACTTAAGTGGAATTAATACTATATCACACTGTTAAATTGTTGCAATGACTGATTCAAGTTTTAAAAATTGTGCTTTTCTGATATTTCAATCTTGCAGGGATTGTGGAAGTAAGCATATTTTTCTTTTTAATAAGCATTTGTGATGAATAAACACTGTCAAATACCAGGAGGCAACAGACCATTAAATGTTCAAATAGAATTGAGTCAGGCACCTGAATGATAGGACTGAATTAACAAATGAAAAGTAAAATATAGAAAGTATTTGCTTACTTTGTCTCTACCACTGCAGCATCTGAATTTAAACTGCTGAGACTAAAGATCTTTTAAATCAACAATTCCAAAAGAAAATGGAAAAAGTTCCTGTATGTTCTGTGTAACACAGTTGACTAAAAGAAATAACCATGTATATTTATCTTTAATTTTGAACCTGTATTGATTAGATATAAACAAATGGTGTGGATAATAAAATGAATGCAAAGAGGAATCTGGCATGCAAACAAGCATTTCTGTATATATTATTGCTGAAGTAAATGGAAGCAGGGTTGTTGCAAGAAAGCAAAATAAATCATTAAAGTTTCTTTTAACAGTCTCTAGGTTTCACAGAACATGAAAATGCATTAATGTCTGTACAGGCTAGTAACTGTGAAGTGGAAAAGGTCACAGTCTAATTCCCACCCATTCCATATGAAAGATTTTGAATCACATGCAGAAAGGCATGAAGTGAAGAGCAAAATGTGAATCTATCCTGGAAGAAATTCTTTAGTCCTTCAAAAATACTGTTAATGGAGGGAAACAGGAATGACTCATTCTGTTTTAATTCTATTAGAGGTACTGCAATTAATTGTCTTTACTTCAGGTGTCTAAATCTGTTCTAACTTCAAAATGTGTAAAAGCAAAAAAAAAAAAACCAAAACACCAAAAAATCATGCAGTTTAAAATAATTTTATGCTTCCAAAAATCTATTTATTAAAAATAAATTGTTTTATCTTCAGGGTAAAAATAAGATTTATTTTTAGCTCTTTGATTAAGATAAAAGAGAAAAGGATAAATAAAACCTCATAATGATGTTGATATGATTATTAATAATAATTTGCACTTCCATAAGTACCATTCAATGAAATATATCAAAGTATTTTCTATTAAATGAACAGTACATATGGTGAGGCAGGCAATGACATAATATCTGTTCCTCTGAGGAGAAAACTGCAGCAGAGTTGCTGAAACAATGATGTGAAGTCACAGAACCAGTCAATGACAAAAGTTTGATGCAAAACTGAAGAGCCACTGCACCGGGACAAATTTAGCACAATAGCATGGCTTATCTATTTGAAGAGAAGTTCAAGACAGAAAGGACAGTATAGATCAAGAGTGGAAACCATTTGAAAAATGAGCACTCTTGCTCCCTCATTTGCATATTAGCAAAATCTCAAGTTCTATTTTAAAAACTTATCTCCAAATTGTCTACAAGACCATGGTCAACATTTTACTCCAGATGAAGTCACAGGATAATAAGTAAAACAGCTGTACTTTCTGTGCTGTGTGCTGCTCCAAAGTACACAGTAACTCTTTAGATAAAAGTGGATTTCAGCAAAGGATGAAGACAGCCAGCACTGAGTGCCCTTTGGTTGGTATGACAGTTTACATTTTCAATACAGTCTGCAGAATAGATAAACAGTATAATACTTTAAATGATTTTCAGCCTGCGTTTTTCTTTTTTGTCTGGTTAACTTTGACAACATACAAGCAGTAGCAAAGGACCTTAGTGATGCTTTAAGTCAAGCAATGACCTTACCTACCTTCCATTACTGTTCATTTGAAAGTTTAGTTTTAGATAAACATTTATGGTATTTAAAGAGTCACCATTTACCAACCACATTCTAAAATGAGTGTTGAGGAATGAACAGATTTATTTCTGTGAGGTGTATACACTCTCTGCAAAATATTTAGCTTATCAGTTTGCAAAGTAGGATCTTAGGAAAAAAAAACTTTTAAAATTGTAATTTGAAGCTTAGTGGAAGAGATAATTGTGAATTAAAAAGCATGGAACTCAAAATAATCACTTTTTATGTTTGAAATGCATTCATGTAAATATGTTTTAAGGATAAGGGACTTTCTACCAGGACATGTAGCAACAGAACAAGGGATAATGGATTTAAACTGGAAAAGGTCAGATTTAGACTAGATACTAGGAAGAAATTCCTTACTGCGAGCGTGGTGAGACACTGGAACAGGTTGCCCAGGGAAGCTCTGGATGCCCCATCCTCAGAAGGGATGCTAGGGACTGAATGAGGCTTTGAGCAAGCTGGTCTAGTGGGAGGTGCCCCTGCCCATGGCAGGGGGGTTGGAACTAGATGATCTCCAAGGTACCTTCCAACCCAAACTTGTCTATGATTCTGTGGTTCTTTGCTAGTAAATAACATAAAATATTTTGAATATTTCTGGAAAAAACATATAGTTGAACAGTTTAAGAAAAATGCATACTTTGGGATCTGCTTCGTTTGAGGCAACAGGCCTGCAGTCTGGTTTTGTTTGTTTGGTGCTGCAAACCTGGAAGCCTGTTTACATATTTTAGGCTGAAAAAGACTCTTTGATCATATTGCCTTACATCTCAACATCTTATTCTATTACTCTTGCATTATGCTGTATGACTTTCTGAAAAAACATTTAGTCTTGATCTGCAGACATCCGTCTACAAGTATACATATATATGTGTACACATAAAACTCTGAATAAAAGTAGTAAAATACTCCTGTTCTTGATGTATTCTTCAGATCATTGAGGATGACCCACAACTGGAAACAGTATAACATTGGTCAGTTCAGTTTAACTTCTGTCAGTGAAGTACTTCTCTGAAGTTAGGGCAATGGGTAACTAGATAAGTTCAAGGATATCAAATTAATTAAAAAAAACCCAACCAAACAAAACAAAAAGACCCTCCCAGGGTCCCTCTAGGTTCCCTATTTTAATTTGACAGTTGGAGATGCTGGGCCTGGGAGGCACAGGGAGAAGAAAAAGAAGAAAATATATACAGTGTCCAGACTTGCACGCTCTCTCAAACTAATATCTCCTGTTGCCACTGGGTTAAAGTACGTGGCTAGACAAACCATTGGTCTCCCCTATTAGGATATTTCTTATATGCTTATTAGAGTAGACCTGAGCCCAGATCAGTTAGTTCTGTGGAGGGTAAGGGATAATCCATCCATGTGACAAACTCATGTTGCTTCCAGGACCAGAGCTTTTATTCCTGCCTATCTCTGTGCACATCTTTTGGAACTGCAGCACATTTTGAGTGCCTCTGAAGCAGCAAGAGAGATCACACACACAGGCAGATTTCACTCATAAGTTTCTGGTGAGAGAAAAATCCATGAGAAAAACATCCTTTATCATTGTGAAGCCTTTAAAATAATGATGGATTTACCACCTGTTTCAGAGATTGATTAAAATAACAGTGTCTGATATTGTGATGTGATAATTTCTGACCTGCGGACATAACTGATGACTTCATGTCACCTGTACACTTCATGTAAACACGTATCTCATATTACAGAACAGACAAATGACAAGGTATGGCAAACCATAAAGAAACAGTTGGTTCTTTACATCAGGCTGAAAATCTGCAACTGAGCTGTTGATTTGGAGAACATAGAGAGGAGAACAATTCAAATTCTATGTGCTCTAAAATCCAATTCTTTTTGCAGAACAAAGAATGCAACCACTTTTCCAGATTTGACTACTATCTAGCATATAGGGTACAAGAGATGTAGAAAGTATGCCAGGGAAGAAGTCATTGGAGAAAACAGTTCTGGTTTCCAAGACTCCCCCCTAGGTATGGGGAGGTGTATGTGGAGGGAATGAATTTGCCCATACTGTGTTTGTAGCAGCAGAACCAAAAGGCTACTAAGAATTCTGCTGAAGCCTTCCTGAATGAAAAATAGATTTACCCTTACCTACTAAGTAAAAATCAGCACCTGCAGCTGATGTCAGAAGTGTTTTTCACAATATCATTCTCTAGAGAATTTGTAACAATAGACAGCTGAACACAAGAACCAGATGCTGGAAAACAGAAGATAAGAAAAGTAAATGTCACTTGCCTTGTTTAATAGACAGTCACTTAGGTTACCATCACACACAGAGTTTGGTTGTTTAATTAAGAAGTTTGTGCTGATGTCACAAATTCAAGTCAGGTAAATACATTTCCATATAGCTAGCGCATACATAAAACTCTTGATTAAACATACATAAATAGAAAATTAAAGCAATGCAGATATGGCTGCTGCAATCTACACTGAAGAACTACTGCAGTTATTAAGAACTACTGCAGTTATTAAGATGTCTTGAGAGTTTTTAATTAGTTAAAATGCCAGTAAGGGAGAATATTGACTGAGCTGCTGTTGGTGCTGTATTCTAGCTGCTGCAAATCTCTCAAAGGTCTGAAATCATATAGTGGGGACATTAATATTCTACCTATCACTAGCACTCAACATATTTTCTGTGAGATACTAGGGTTGGCTGGGATGCTACAGGCTCTTATTTCAAGTACACTTTTGCATTTCTTATATGAATTAATCTATTTTGGTTTAGGTAATACTCATCCATCCTCTTTCACAAATACTGTCTTCTTTCCCACCTCTTTATGCATAACCTTCTTTACTTGGAGTAAGCTTAGAGTGATAATTACAGTCAAGTTTCCTGGGGTCAAATCAATTTGTGCTTTATTACATACTGGGCAGACTTGGAAAACTCAGTCTTTTTCTGTGCCACAACTTCAGAATAAATAGTATAGTACAATCACCATATATGAATAGAAATTAGATGTAAACAGGCATATGGCTTTGTAAAAGTAACATACACGAGCTTGTGTTTTCCTTTATTTTGCATGTTTCTTCCCTCAGTTCAGGAGCTTTAGCTAGAAACAATGATTAAAATATGTTTGAGGAATCCCAAAACTACAGAAACTTTCTTTTTCTCCTCTCATTTCTGAAAGGGTTACTTTGGACACACCTGAATAGCTTATGCTTCCCTGTTCCTTCCCATTGCTTACTATTTATGCTTATTGCTTTCACATTTAAGAAGACATAAGCATACTGGAAAGAATCATACTAAATCTGACAGTTAATGACACTATGCCAAGCTGATTGCTTATTCCATGTACACTCTGTTATGGTTTCCCTGTACATTTTCTAAAGTCAGTAGGTCTGGATATATTACAGACAAAACTCAGCCTTTTCTAGCTGTCAAACTATTAATGTAGTGCTTCATAATGTTGATTTTATGGAAAACTTTTTCAATCTGAAGTTTTACATGGCTTGAGTCTTTTGCTTTAAGCCATAAAGACAGCAATGTTATGAAAGGTAAACTCAAGGAAAAGAACTTGTAGTAAAGGCAAAGTTGTGACTAGCATGTAGAAAGCACCTTAACTATACCAGGAACGTGTACTGAGGCATGTCCTGGTTTCAGCTGGAACAAAGTTAACTTTCCTCATAGTAGCTAGTGACAGGCTGTGTTTTGGATTTGTGTTGAGAAGAAGGCTGATAACA
>VZTO01015258.1:0-33032 GCA_013400615.1 Syrrhaptes paradoxus
CAGACTTCTCATCATCCCAGCTCTACAAATGACATCATTTCTCAGCAAATTGGCTGGAATTAATGCACAGAAATACCCGGTTTAATCATTAGAACATTTTACAGCGTGTTCTAGTTTAGATGTATGCGATGCTTCCAGCAACAGACAACACCACACGTCTCGCAAGGCGCAGCTTGCAGCGGGGATCTCTTCGTAAAATAAATTCTATTAATGCAATAAATCCACGGTTCAGGGGAAACTCCACAAGGTTCAAAAGTACAGGCTTCAACAAGAATTAACAGACAAGCCTCTGTTCAATATAAGCTTGTTCTATAAATCTGCAAGATACACATCGACAAACTCACTGTCTGCTCTCCCTCCCCAAGGGATGAGCGATCTTTAACCAGACGATGACTGCCTCCAAGTCCCCAGGACCAAGTCACGAATCTCCCTTGAATTGGAGATTGGCTCAACCACAGGCAAAGCCAAGAAAGTTGCCAGAGGCCTCAATGTTAACGCCGTGCCATTGTGTTCCTCTCCAACCTCGGGGCTCAGCTCTATTTAGAAGCAGTTCGTGGCTGCTGTGCCCCAGAGAGGTGTTTCTCAACATCTGTCCCAAGTGGGCCATGGAGAAAATGCAGCAGGAGCTAGAAGTTCAAAAAAAATCCAACGGGAAAGGCAAAGCTGGTCTGGTCTCTCCCCCGTGCATGGCAGGAGGTATGACACACCGGCGTGGTTGGCACTCTGCAGATGGACTTACCCCCCGCCTTCCTCACTGCTTCACTGCCAACAAATCCCCAACAGACCCAAACCACCCATTTCTGACCATTTCTAAATGTATTCAAAGCTCTTCCAGAAGCAGGCACAATAAACAAGCCATCAAGCATCTTCCCAACTTTCAAAACCATCCTGGTTTTACCTCCATTTTCCTCCCTATCATTTCCAACGAACCCCAAATTTCTCACCGATGTCCGGTGGGTTTTTCTCTTCCCCCTCCCCTGGGGAAACACACCAAGAAGAGCTCGTTCACCCCAGAAGCTGCCCCCCAGCACCGTGTCCGCCCTGCCTCACTCCCCGCTCCAGCAGCAGGCTCTGCCCGAGACCCAACCTGCATCCAAGCATTGCCCACACAAAGCCTCACACGTTCCCATGTTCTTGCTATTCTTCTCATTTCCTGGAAACCAAATGCATGCAAAAAAAAGCCGTGAGCAGCCCTGGGTGGGGTTGTGTTGGTACACGGACCTGGGTGAAACAACCCAGCAGGCATTAAAAATAAAAAAAAAAAAATTAAAAATGGAGTAGCCCTGCTTTAAAGTACAAGAAACTCTATTGCCTATAAATAATCCTGCTACTTTTATTGCAAAATAAAACATTTTTAAAGGTATAGAGCCCTTTCACTTATGTACGTACGGCAAAGATCAGATTTATGTTTCTCTTGCAACTATTAATACGACTAAATCAGCAGAGGCATCCGGGATCCTCGCAGCATTTTAGAAACCCAGAAATATTTATGATCAGGCATCGGGCCTCTTAATATCTGAAAGGAGTATGGGAGGGAATGACTGCAGAAGGCTCTTTAAAAGATTTACTTCCCTCCCACTGGAAATTCAGTGTCTGAACCCGGAACAAATTTTAAAATGACATAATATTCCATAAAAGAGAAATACGGCACAGATATTTTGCTTGTACATAAAAATCATAGTTTTAATTAAAAGAAAAAACAGAGAGAGGTCTTATCAGGGTTTTTTTGGCAGGAAAGAAGCGATACGTTCAGTGTTATACAACCAAAAACTACTGCATTTTTTTTTTTTTTTTACTTTATTTTTGTCCACCCCAAAACAGTTTATATAAGCAGAGAGGTATTGGAACGATCTTATTCCGGTTTTGCTTAAAAGAATAAAACGGATAATTGTATTCACTAAGTACATTTTATTGGTGCCACTACAGACCAGTCCCCTCAAGGTCACTGTCCCCAGCCCCTCACGCAGAAGGGACTCAGCCCACCCTCTGCACAGCTTGGCTCCTTCTCCAATTTTTGGCATTGGCCTAGACCCTTCGTCCAGTTTGGGTTTATATCGATTGTAATTCCAACTAATTTCTCTTGGAACCCAACTCAATGACTCAACCACAACGCAGTCCAAGGCACCGCTTTCTGCCTGGTTTTTGGTGGAAATCATATGACATCTTCCCAGTTTTGGCTTTCCGCATGGTTCCCACCCCCAAGTGTGAAATGACCCGAGCTCCTTCAAAGCACCAACCCAGGATGGGTCACGCTCCATTTACACCCAGATTTGTGCTGGTTGGGTGAAATCCCTTCTCGAGCTAGAAGCAGCACGCAGCCTGGGCTCCCCTGAGGACCAACGCAAGCTCTTGGAGCCGCCTCTTCGTGTCTCGCTGAAAGCCACTGCTGCCGGCCAAGAGCATCGCATCTAGCGGGCACCTGCATCCCTACCCCGTCCCATTGCTCAACGTTCCCATTAATGCCCAGGGGAGTTCAAGCCTCACTGGCCCATTGCACAATTCCCTGCAAAACCATCCAACTTTTGTTGTATTTCTTGACTTCCATCACTCCAAAGGCCACCATCTCCACCAGCATCTCCTGAGAAGGCAGGAGGCCATGTACACTGCCCGTGGCTATGCAAATCCATGAGCCCAGCTCCAAAAGAAAAAAAAAAAATCAACACTTGAAATCACAAAGAGGCAAACCAGTCCTTGAGAATACACCCTGATCTTCCAACCAGTAGGTCAAAGCATACTCAAAGCAAGGTCAAGCCACCCCCCGGTTATTTCGCAGCAGGGCTTTCCGTGCCCCGCCGTGCCTCTCGCAGCAAAGCTCAGCAGGGATCTGCTGCCCAATCCCGCAGAGCAGGATGGAGTTATAGAAGTCTGCAGATGACTCACGTCACACGCATCAGTCTGGGCTTCTGGATTTTATTTTTATTTCAGCAAAATATTCAGCTTGCCCTGGAGGAAACCTATTAGTCACGCTCGCTTCTGGGAACGGTCAGAGTCCAAAAGGGATCAAGAGTTATATGTGGTTTCCTCCTTTTTGGTTTGATTATTATTCATCAGGAGTGAAATGCCTCCCTCCGCAGAAGCCCTATCTATCACGCATCCCTTAGATGGAATACAGGTCACCTAATTTCACCCCTGAAGAAACAAACATTTGCTGAGAAAAATCCTTTTCAGATTCCTGAGAAACTTTTTGGAACAGAACAGACGTTTGCTCCCCAGCCCCAGAACCCAAATCTCTCTCATTTTAAATCAGAAACGCTCGAGGTAAAGCACGCAGCCCCCATCCTTTCAGAGGAGATCTACCCAGGGAAAAGAGACTATCCAAAACAGCAAGTCATATTAGCATAGAGGTAGAATAAGACCCAGACAATGATTAAGGGCTTTAGTAGGACCCTTGGGATGTTCCGCATGCACGAACTATTTGTTGTGTTTATTGCAACAGCGCTCCATGATTCCAAGATGAAACCATCTGCTGTAACTTATAGCTAGAACTCAGATCCACCAGGAATCTCCAAGCAAGCACGTGCAGTCCTGGGGATGCTCTGCGGTATGCGGTGACTAATCACCCCGAGAGCGGCCAGGGACCCGCAGCATCTCCCCCAGCAAAGGGTTTCCAAGTTTCCTTCCAAACACGGAGAGGACCCGTCTCTCAGCTCCGCTCCTCCACACGCAGAACAGGCACTTAAGCACTAGATGTAAGCAAAAAGTAGATGCTTTTCTCATCTTTTCAGAGAACAACACGTCCTAGGGGAGAGGGGTGGGGTGTTCTGATTAATAAGCAAAGTTAAAAGAAGATGAATTCAACTCCAGCCCACTCGCAGCCATGGGTGCTCGTAGGGATCCTCCCTCAAAACTGCTCATCCCACGAGCTAGGATCATCTCTCTAAAGACCCTTCCCGTTTCCTCCCCCTCCAGGTGGGCAGTAAATCACCGCCGTCAGAAGGTGAGAGCTCTCACGTCACCGCTTCCCAGCGGGCTGCAAATGGGACACGCCAACACCGACGGCTTTTCCCGGTGTTTTCTGGTGGAGGAATTGCTGTTGAAGAAAAACGCTGCGACAACCAGCACTGTTTTGCACAAATTACTTTCTCTGGGATGTAAAGAATGTGAAAAGTTTTCACAGTTTTAGTTGGACCGCGAGTACCTTTGCGTTAGAAATGTAAATAGCGATTTAATCCGAGCCAGACCTTTTCCCAAAGGGAGAGAATCCCTGGGATTTACTTCAACCCATCCAGATTTTATCTGACTTGCTGCTAATCCGGCTAACTTCTTCGGAGCTACCAGCAACAGCGAGACCAAAAAAAAAAAAAAAAATCACCGTGGGAAAACAACAACTTGTTTTAAAACCTCTCAACTTGGGAGTCAACTGTCTTCAGCCACAACATCCGTTAGCAAGATAAATGGCATTTATCACTTCCAACGGGGGAAAGGGGAATGGCTCTCCAAGGGATGAGGTGGAGTCACATCTTTGCTGTATCCGACGGCTCCCCAGCATCCCCCAAGCCCCACTGCAACCGCACACGCTGGGGTTCCCGAGCTGCAGCTGAGCGTCCCATCCCCACCCCGCACTCATCCATCCCCGACCAGTTTGCTGTGTTTTTTCTAACCCTCATTGGAGCTCCCAGCTTCCCAGTCCCAGCCAGCACCCATGGGTAAAGATCCGTTGTCTCCAGCTCAGAGGCAGCGTTAGAGCCCAAGCCACTGCACCGAGGCAGAGTCCTGCGCCCAGTCTATGTTACAGCTCCTGCCCAGTCCCAAAATCATGCTGGGCTGCAACCACACGGGCTGCAGGACCCAAACTAAACTAAAATATCTCACCAGATTCACAGGTTTTATTAAGTTCGAGTTACTAATATATTTTAAAGCCAGAACAGATGTAATAATACATCGGAGGACAAAATCCAGCTCTTGCTCTCCCTAAGCCACGATGAACATCCAATTTGGTTACGGCAATATGGACACTGAACATTTCTACCTCTGCTACAGGTATTTTGAAATACGCAGCCGTGGGATAGCAGCTATTAAAAAAAAAAAAACACAAAGATTTTGAGTAGACTCATTTAGTACAGACCACCTTACTAACCAAGCAGCACTCCGTAGTAACGCAGGCGCAGAACCCCACAGATTTCTAAGACTCGGAGATTACTGCTCAGTGTAGGAGCCGCAAGCCAGGGCAGGATACTCAGTGTGGGACGCAGGAAGATACTAAGAAGGAAAACGCTGTAATGAATTCTGAGAAGAAAAGACACAAAATAATTCAGTGTCTTGATGTGTTTTAAAGCACTTCCAGAAGTCTGCCCTTTTTTATTTTCATATTGAACAATAAGTGTATGTCTAATCAGAGCACAGCGTTACAGCACCAAAGAGATGAATATTTCTAAAGAAATAAAACAGCAAATAGCAAATCATGTTTGTTTTTTTCAGTAAAAAAGCATGCACTTGCAAAGCACGCACACTGATTTCACAGCAAAGGCAAGGAGCACAAAGGTCCTTTGACTCCACAACTCCCCCAAAACACAAACACCCCCCCCCCAAAAAAAACCTCCAGGCAAGGCTCCAGCTGGAAAGAGAGAAAAACCATCAAGACCAACCTACCAACCAACCAACACCCCAAACAAACAAACAAACCCCCAAAAGCACAACACCCAGCCAGAACACTGCCAAAACCATTCAACCTCCCCCTCGCAAGCTCGCAGATCCTGCTGGCTGATAGGAAGGGGGCCAAGCCCCCAGGGTCCCCTCCTGCCCACTGAGGAGTAGATGGGATGGGGAGAGGATGGACAGGGTGGAGGCACAGCCCAGGTCGCCCCAGGGCAGACCCCGTGGTGACCATCCCAGGAGCACAGGGCTCACTCCGACCCTCCTCCCCGGGCTGCGGTCCCAACCCCAGGGGCTTCCAGCTGCCACGTGGGCGGCAGGGCTTGGTGGTCCGCAGCAACGCTGGGGAAGACCCTCACCTCGAAGGTCAGCGCCTCCGTGTTTCCTTGCATCTGCCTCCAGGCGATGGGACCCCGTGGGATTCTCCTGGTTATCTTTCCCAGATCCCTCTCCAGGAGCACAGCAGCGATGCACCTTTGCTCTCAGCATCCCATGGCGGTGTCTAGGCTACGTACACGATTTATTACAGCATCCCTCCTCCTGGCTCCTCACTTATTCGCCAAAAAGCATCTATGCAGCCATTGACGCAAGTGGTGGGTGATGCGGAAGCCAGCTCCAGCCCCTGGGATCTCTCCGTCCTGCCCACTCATCTTTGCTGCTGAGAAGTGGCCACGGCCACTGGCAAGAGCGGGGACCTCCAGCTACATCTGCCGGAAGATGCAGCACTTCTGTGTGGTCCTCAGAAGGAGCCCAGTGATGCTGACAACATCTCTACTCCCCCACTTTCCACCCCAGTCCGGTCTGCTCCAGTGCACAGTGTGGACCATCCTGAACTTTAGCATCTATAAAACTTGTAGCACCGTCGTTAACTGTGTCATCGTACAAACACTCCCTGGCAGCTCGGTGTTTTCCTATTAAGTACATTCCCAAAGTCTGCAAAGGGAGACCGCAGCATGGAAGGATGCAGTCCACATTCCCAGAGAAGCTGTGGGTGCCGCATCCCTGGAGGGGTTCCAGGCCAGGCTGGATGAGGCTTTGGGCAACCTGGGCTAGTGGGAGGTGTCCCTGCCCGTGGCCAGGGGGGGGCACTGGATGGGCTTTAAGGTCCCATCCAAACCAAACCATCCCATGATTCTGATGAACATTATGCCCAAGAAAGATGAGAAGAGAGAAGGGAAGGCAACCCATGCTCACACAGCTTGCTGCTCCTCTTCTGAGCTCTTCTAGCCCTGAGCCTCTGGGATACTCGGTACCGTTCCGACAGCAACATTGGACCTGCACCACCTTAACACCAACCCAAAAGATCAGTCAACAAATAGACACCAATAGGAGCTTTGATGCAATGCTTCATACTGGTCATTTGTCATAAAACAGAGCGTTTGGGAGCCTCCACACCACCATCTGAGTTACCCTGCCCTTTCTCATCCTCAAAAGCCCAATTAAACCTATTACCCTCAAAGGCAGCAGGTCCAATGCCACCAGGAGAAGAGGAGCTGTTGGTCCCCCGGGGACCTGTGCAGGGAGGGTCACAGAAAGTGGTTCCTCCCTGCTGAGGACATGGGGAGAAGGCAAGCCTCAGTCTCCCTTTGAGATCAGCCACAGCCTCATCACCATAACTTGGCATTATTCCCAAATTCCTCTTCGCCTGCCCAGACCCCTTCCCCACGCCAGGATGCTCAGAGGTGTATCCTGCCCCCCCAGCAGCTCTGGCCATCTGCCTGGGGTCCTGGAGAGCACATGGACCTGTTGCAGCTCCCCTGCCCCAGCTCTACAGCTTGTACCTTGCATACTAGCTCCTGGACGAGATAACGAGAGCCTCTGCTCCTGTGCTAGCCTCCGACCTCCACCCAAATATCTGACCCTGTATGATGGGAGCTCACACCTCCTTGCAGCCCTGCACGGGTTGCGATGCCTTTGGTGGACACACAAGACGAAGGCACGCAGGGATTACTCCCACTAAACCTAAAAAGGAAAGATTGGGGATTTTTTTTCTCCCCCTTCTCTAAATAGCTCCATGGATCAGTAACCACAAAGCAAACAATTGCCATCTGCAAAGACAGTGCAGGAAGGAGAGGGGGTGTGGAGAGTGCTCTCAGGAGAGGGCTCAGCTGCCGAGAGGATGTTCTGATGAAATGCAATTAAATAAGAGCTGGTTAAAACAAGACAGGTGGTTTTTTTCTCTCTTCTTTGAGAAGTATTTGTTACCGGGGACAGTCCCCGCTTGCCTGCATGTCCCACACTCCATCCTGCCACCAAGAAACCCCCACACGCTGGACCTTCCTCTGGCCAGAGGGTAGCAGCAGGGATGCACCTCAAAAGCCAAGAGTTATCATCTGTGTTTTGTAGGAGGGAAAGCAGCACGGAAAGGGTGAACCAACACCCAGGGCCACTCAACAGGAGACTCCATAGGTCCAGTTTCCCCTTTCCAGCTACAAGCAGAAGAGGATTTTTCCTCCTGATGCAACTTCCCCTTCCACTCCTCCCTGCCCACGGACACAGGTAAGAAAGAGGAGGGATCCCCTGCCTTATCCCAGCCCATTACTATGCAATCCATTCTGCTTTGCTCAGCTACTAAAATCTGATGATAGCCCAAAAAACTCCAGGAAATTCCTCATTTTCACAAGCATGACAAAGACTCATACATTGAAAGAAAAACTATAACCTTAGAGCTAAGATGATGAAGACGTAGCTCTCCTTTCCCCTTCCAATTCCCACTGGGCTTAACGCTCTCCCAGGAATGAAGAGCACAAAGTTGGGAGCTTCAATAAGATTCTCAGACACACCAAATCCCCAGGTCAAAAACTTACTCACCCCTTGTGTGAGCTAAAGTGTGAAAGCTTGACTAAAGGGATTTCTCTTTTTCACTTGAGCAAAGATAGCTGAAATCCAGCGAGGCGTTCCGCTGAAATTTCATTTAACGCACGTCCACCGCAGCATAAATGCATTAAAGCCATTAACATCACAACGAGTTTAATCCAAATCTATATTATAACAGGGCCAGATGTTTGCTCCGAGAACGAGCTCAGAGGAACTTCTACGCTCATTTACACCAGCTGGAAATTTGGCAGAAGAGAAAGGGAACATCTGAGTTTTGCAGAGTACCATAAAGATGCACTAAAAAGAAGATTTGCCGTAGAGGAACGCTCTCATTTCAGATAATCGCCTCCAATCCGCATTAAGACAGAAATTTGTCCAGGCAGTGTTGTCAGAGGATCAACTTAGTTTGGGATCAGCTACCACCCATGCCTCTGAGAAGTCATGGTGACCATCAGATCCTCCGCACAACATCTAATGTGGGAGGGAGAGCCCACTCCTGGGTTCACCTCTTTTTTGCTCGCCCAATATCATCACCAGCCTTTGCACCAACACCCAAGGACCACTATGGAAGTTACACACCTGCACCTTATTTTCAGTTTCAAGCAAAGACAAATCTAAAGCAAGATGAAAGCCTCGGCACTTTTTTATTCTTCCACCTACGTATGGGTTCAGTCTTCACTCAAAGCACTACAATGTTTCCAAAAAAATAAAGAATTATCCATCAAAAGGACACTCCTGCACAAAGGAGATGACTGGCAGCTGTGAAAACATATTTTCCAACTAATTCCTGGAAAAAAAAAAAAATCCCCTCATCCAAAGCAAACCTGGAAGCATCCCTGGAAGTGACACCTGAGCATGACTCACATCGCAGCCTGATTGATAACCGCATCCCAAATTATTTGGTACCCAGTACACTTTTGTTATGCAAGATTTCTAACAGCACTCACACAGTTGAGTTCAGAGACTCATATTTTGCTTGCAATGGTTCACTCCAGATAGAAAAAAAAAAGAATTTATGGAGCAGGCTTCATCTACCCTAGGATTAAACCAAACTTGAGTACAAAGGACGGATTAATTTTTTCTTCCCAATTCTTCCTGACCAACCTCCCCTCAAAATCCATTTGTAGGGACTCTGCCCATGACAGGAGGAAGCAGAGAGCTCTCCAGCCGTGTTTAGGCACAGCTTTGATCCCTGCCACGTGGCACACGTTGGGTTGTGCCAACACAAAGGTGATGAGACCACCGCCGCCCTGCAAAACTCCTCTGCCAACACATCTGTCCAGCTGTGCTTCCTCTCTGCATCCCAGCAGTGGGCACAGATGTGATTTTGCATTGGACTCAGACTTACATTATGGGGGAAAAAAAAAAAGCTTAAGCTAGGCTTAGAGCTGAGCTCAATCCTGCAGCTGGAGCACCATGCCAGGGGCTAGCACAGCTTTTCTCAGCAGCATCTGCATCTGTGACTTTGGATGAGCTGGGAAATGGCATTTTTGTGCCCACAAAGAGGTTTCTGAGATGCCGTTGAAACAGGAGCAGTCTTAGTCTGTAGATCAAAGATTCATTTGTTCAAATGCTGAGCTGGTCACAACATCTGTTGGGTTGTTATTCTGCAGAAATACGCAGAGGCTCAGCACAAACACATCGGCTGGAAGAAGAGAGCAGCAGTACAGCTCCCTACTTGGTTCTTTGCAAGATACTTTTTTTTTTTTAGTGCTCGAAATTACACATTTTTATTTGGACAGAGCCTGTTAGGATGAGCAGACAGTTCAGAAAAATAAGAAGTGGCCCACGCCCTGAAAGATCTTTTATCGCCAGCATTTCAACTGAAGACAGACATTTTTTGGAGGTTAGAAAACCCATTTTTACTTCGGAGCTTGTAAACTTCTACCCCTCTCTGGGAATCCAGGAAATTAGAAAATACTCGAAGAAAGAGGTTTTCTGGGGAGCATTATACAGTCTGGAAAGACAAAGAGGCTCCCCGCATCGCACAGATTTGGGACACAGGCGTTCCCCGGGCTCGGGATGTTCCTACCGTCAACGTCAACTCCAACCCAAGTCATCCCCAGCACCCAAAGCCAACAGGGTCCCGTTGCGGAGATCAAGAGCTGCCATCTGAAAGCACTTCAGAGATGGGACGTCCGCACGTGGGGGCACGGCATAAATGTCAATATAAAGCAGCACACGCACGTAAACTTCTAGTTTTAAGCTTTATGAGGATGGGGAAGTCAACATCAGCAAAGCGCTGGAGGTCTGCAGCGAGAGCATAAGCTCTCGCCGGGTGCCCGAGGGGTTTTGGGGGATCTGCTCAACAGCTTTGTGCTTTCTGCACTTCCTTTGAATCCGCGTTCCAGCAAATTCGTACTTACCGTTAGTGCTCACACACATGGCCGCAACCCCAGAAGGTTCAGCGGCGTAAAGCTTTACAAGAAGTCATGAGAAAAGACAGAGCCCTGCCTGTGCAGAGGGAAGCACGGGATAATTTACCGTGAGCGCCCTTTTTACCTTCAAATAATGCTTCATGTGTCCTACGGGCAAAAACCACGGCGACCACAAGGCTTCTAAATTTGAATTATTGCACGAAAAGGTCCTGTTATGAGCCATAGAGGTCTGTCAGGGGGTTAGAGTAGCAGACGTTTTATAGCCTTGCTGTTGTTCCGGCAGTTGACTTCAGAATAGAAAAGAAATCTCAGGGAAGTCTGCAAGAAAAAGATATTCTTGCGTAGCCTATAAATACCACTGACCCAACCTGCGAGGTGCTTACGCTGGCAGATTTTCAAGACGCTATGTAAAGAAACCAGATCCCTCCATCCGTGATCGAATCCACTCTTGGTGGGGAACTCGCTCAATAAGACAAAACATGAGCCCGCTTCCAAATTTACTCAACTCAATCTAAAACGTGAATTATTTGCTCATTGGTGATGGAAGATAAAATATTAAGAAAAACCCCCAAAAACCCATGCGGGTGAAAGCATCCAGGTGATAGACCAGATGAAGAGGAGGCTGATGAAGGACCAATAACAGGAACGAGAAGTTCTCCTAGACCATGTATCAGACTCAATAACTTTTTACTACTAGAAGGTTTTATGGACACCCTTCGTACAAGCAAGCTGAAAGCGTTTAAACAGAGAAAATTTCCACTGAAAATCTGTGTTGGATATTTTTTTCTCCCTGGTGGAAACATGTCAATATTAATAAAAAAAATTATTGGAGAAATTTCACAGCATCTGCAAGTGTTTTGTTGCACTCTTCCTTTGCATAATTATTAACTTACCAACTATACAAACTTTGGTATTTAATTTTCTGACGCTATCAAAATTTTAAATTGCCCTTTTTTTCAGTAATATTCTTGACAGACACCACTCCACATAAGCTTCCTCAAGTGCACTGTTAATCACCCCAGATCAGACTTTTTTTTTCATAAGATATAGGAACTTTCCAAGGACAAAAATTTTGTTTTTCAGCTATTTGCAGTCATCATCCAATTATGAGCCAACATCGCAGAATATCTGGCTCGCAAGAACCAAGGACTCACCTAGAATCTTCTTTACAAAGATTTTTTTTTTTTTTTTTTAGCGCTCAGAGGATGCATTCAGCTTTATTAAAAATGATAAATACGATTTGGAAAAGGTCCTGTTTCTAATCAAAGATAGAGAGGAAATTTGGAAAGGATGCAGTTGAACCAAGAGAAAAAAAAGCTGAAGAAGTGACAGTGACCTACTACTTTTATCACTTTCCAATCTGTTTTCACACTTAGCCCATGCTGAAAAAGGACAAGGATTCTGTGCAACAGAAAAAGGGGGGGGGGAAGAAAAAAAAAAAAAAGATAAGGTTTACTTCTGTAAAGTCAGATTAAATTTCCGCAGTGGGAAGGCAAGGCGGGATGATGTCATTCCACCTCCTGCTTTCCATCAATTAGACACATTGAACGTGTATCGCTCGTTACAGGGGAAAACCCAGAGTAGCCATGGATCACAGATAGGCTACAGAAAGGAAATAAGCTAATTTCCTACTCAGATGCAAAGCATTATGATGATCATTTTGCACTCAGGTACCATTTTGCTCGTCCTCACAACCCTCATGAACTGGTGATGAATCATCAAATCAGTATTTTCCAGGCAAGGAACCTAAGCCAAAAAAAGACCAAAAATTAATCCTCAAGACCTCCTGACAGCCCATCCCACTGAATGTGTTCTTCTTGAGCTGGCTCCACACTGGAACACGCTCTGGACCTGAGAAATAACTTCCTTAAGGAAAAAAATCCGTCTTCCTCCCCTCCACTTTTTTTCTGATTACAGCTGGTCCGGATGGTTGGAGAGGCAGGAATAGGATGCTCAAGTCTTTGAAGACATCTACTGTGCAGCATTTGTTGGTGTTTAATTTCTCAAAGCCTGTGCTGTGCCTCTATCATAGAATGGTTTGGGTTGGAAGGGACCTTAAAGATCATAAAGTTCCAACCCCCCTGCCATCAGGAGCATCCTCAAATTCATTTGAGGAAACAAGTACAGGAGTATTGAAACAAGTTGCCCTAAAGCCAGCATCAAGCAGGGCAAGCTCTGGGCTGGAGGTAGCACCCCTTACAAGGTGACTCACCACAGAAAGAATTTGGTGTTTTTCCAGACTCTGGGAACTGGTAACGGTATCCAGAGCTAACAGCCCGTTCAAACCCAACCCACATCAATACAGCCCAAAGAGGTGACGTTTCGAGGGGTTACGAGAACTGTGCTGGAGAGCCTTCGGGCAGGATGTTTGGCAGATGCCCATCCCAGCAAAGGGCCACCAATGCTGGCATCCCTCCACAGCCAGTTTTAGCTGCTGTGATGAGGGATCTCACCAGCTGGCAAGACCACCCAAGAGAACGGAAAATATTTCAGCAAATAGGACATTTGTGCCATGGTCCATTCTGGGGACACCTGAGCTTGGGAGGAAGAGGCCACTCGAGCATTTGCCATCGAGCAGCTCTTCTCAGGGTGCTCCAGACAGCACCACGCAGCCACAAGCCATCCTGGACCAGCTGCTCCCACACTGCCGAGCACATCTGGAACACAGCAACGAAAAACATCTGGATCAGGAAATTAAGGGGAAAGGACTGGGATCAAAATGCCACACTGGAGCACTCCATCAGGCGGGGGGAAGCGTGCAGAATGCAAATTAAAAATGGAAATAATTTTGTTTGCTACCATCCAGAGACAAAACACGTCTAAGCTTATCTGGAAGGATTGCGATAAACCCAAGGCAGAGGCTGTGCCTTCCCAAGCAAACATAAGAATAGACCAAGAAAACAGAACCAGAGACAGTTCATCTCAGTATTAGCCTTTCGCAATTAAATCCGCGTGTGTGTTTGCACAGAGGAGCTCGCTGAAATTTAAGCAAATAGCAGCAAACCTCAAAGAACAGGAGAAATCTCACTGCATCCCCAAAGTATGCAGCCGTGGAGATGTTGCAAAGATGCCAACTGGCAGGAAACGAGGAGGGAACACAGTATTCCTAAGAAACCTCCTCACTTTTCCCATTGATGAGCTGAGCCAATCCCAAGGAGCAAAGATGAGGGGGGAGCTCAAACCTTTCCCCTAAACCAGGGGAAGAGGGAAAGAAAACACTGTAATTTCAAAACGAGGAGACCACACAGCAGAAGAGAAATAAAAATAGTAACAGAGCAAGTAAGCTTATTTTCCCTTAGTCTTTCCTTATTTGACTATTTGTTCAGACCAACCATGCGAGATGAACCAAATTCAAAGGTTTTATCAGTTTTCTGCTCACGGCCCATCGGTGAGGGCTGCGGTCCCCAGCACAGTTCATGCAGAGCCTTCACAGGAGGTCTGGGGACCTCACAGGTCCTCCAAAGCCAAAACCAAGCAAGGATAAGCGAGGATGAGACACGTGCAGGGCTGGGAAGGGCAGCCAGGCTGCAGGGAAGCTCACCTTTTCACCAAACCCTGGAGGAGAAAACAAAAATGCAATAGGGGTAGGTCTACTGCCGGTTGCAGGAAAGGGAGAATAGACACCAAGGTACACCAGAAGCCTATAAAACTTCAAGCAAAGCAACTACATCATCCTCCACAGAAACAAAAAGCATGTGTGAGTTGTTTTCTCAAAGGCAGCCTCACAATGACTGAAGGTACACCATGGTCCTGCTCGTGACAAAGCCACCAGCAGCCGAGCCCGCTGTCCTCAGCCAGTCTTCTGCCCTTGCAGGATTGAGTACAAAAAATGGTTATTTAGCAATTTTTTGCAAAGGGGAGATGAGTGACTAAGGAGGAATTGGCCGGAGCTGCAGTACCAGAGGGAGGAACTCAACTCCCAGTAGAGATCAGAGCCTCCGAGAAGGTCCTGGGCAAGGGAACAAGGGCAGCAGTGCCACATCCTCAGCTGAAATCCTTGGGAGGACCCACCTGGAGGACACAATAAGGTGCTGGGTCACCAGAGAGAAGGGACAAGCAGATTTCCTCCAACTCAACAACAACCAGCCACTCCAACAAACCAGCAACAGCTCTTAGGGATGGTGTCCCTGGGCACAAGAGATGGCTAAAGCCAAAAACCAAGGCTGCAACCAACAACCAAAAGGCTGGGTTTGACCACAAACAGCTACAAGACTGGGTGTTTTTGCCACCATTCCCCATCAGAGGGGCACCAAGAGCTTGCGGTGGCATTTGGCACTGGAGAAGACCTACAGCCAGGCAGCGCTGGTGGTGGTCAGAGACCTCCTGGAAAGCATCAGCCTTCCCCACAGGGTCCTACAGAGAACTTCATCTACAGAATCACTTCTGCAAAACCCGTTTCACAAACAGAAGTTGCTCAAAACCCACAACGTGGCCAAGCAACTCCAAACAACTCGAGGCAGCGGCTGGTCCATGCCACCTGCTCGGAGAAGTAGCTGGAAAATAGCCTCAGGTCCAGGCAAAATAGCTTCACTAAAGCAAGAAGAGCTCTGACAGCTTTCTCAGAGGAGCCTGGTCCTCTCCCCCAGCCATACTGATAGTGGTTTCACCTCCAGCTGCGTGTTACCCGCTCCCCAGCCGAGTCCCATCAGCAGATCCACAAACACTGCTCACCAGCTGCAGCCCTGACTCAGCTCCGGCGGCTTAATCCTCATCAGAGGTGCTCAGAGCTAATTTGCATCCCCAGCCTCAGCTCAGGGGACAGTCATCTGCCACCAACCACCCGGGGACATCAGCATCTTAAACACCCGCTGCCACTCCTGCCACGAGCATCATCTGTGCCCTGTTCAAACGCTCGCCTTGGTACCCAAGGCAATTTCTCCTCCTGAATTCCTTACATATTTATTTCCTGCCAAAAAAAAAAATCAGTCAAATGATTTCAGAGCTGTAAAATATTAAAAAAAAATAATCCATGCTGCAAGCTAATTATGAGGCATTTATATTGCAGCAACCCTGTGACTTGCAGCCTGACAGTCCACGCCGTCGGAGGCAGTCCCAGCACAGCTTGCTTGTTCCTTCTGGTGCTACTAGTGCTGATTTCAGAGGGTGGGGGGGATGAGAATAAAAGCAAAAAAAAAAATTTGTATACAAAAATGTTGCAGAATAATAAACACGAACATCTGCTGCCTTGCTTTCCTGAAAGCCAGCCCCCGGTCCTACCACCCTTGGGGTTCATTTACCCCCACAGCGAGCCGGGACCCAGGCTGGTGTCTGACCGCAGGGACTGGTGCTGGTGCTGCTGCCAGGAGGCACAGGATTCTCATCTCCCAAAGGGAGTTTTTTGTCTTAATAGTTAGGAAAAAAAAATAAAAATCCTTTTTTCCACCCCACTCTATGGGAAACAGCTGAAGCCAAACTCTGGCTGCAGCGTTAGCAGGAGCGATCGGGCTGGGTGCTGGCGGGTGCTGGGGAACCTCCAGCTTTGCAGACTCCGTTGCACTTGCTCAAACCTTTCAGAGCTGAACTAGGGCAGCTCCACCAAGGAGCATCACCAGCAGCTGTGGCATTTTAAACCCGCAGGATGGCTACGACAGCAGATGCTACGCCAGCCCTGCAATCCATTGCCTTTGCGAAGTCACCCATCCCAGTTCACCCACCCCCCCGGCAATGCTCGCTCTGACTCGCTGCCTCCCAAAGCAGCCCAGCCTCTCGCTGCTTTCCCCGTTTTCTCGGCCGTCTCGAGCTCCAGGACTGCCCAAGCGGTGCTGCCCACAGAGCCACCGCAGCTCCAAGGGGAGGGGGCACCAGCCAAGCTGCCACGTCCTCTCGGAGCACCGGCCAGAGCCAGCAGCAGCCACATGCACACCTGGAAAACCCAGCCATGGCCACAGCTCCTCTGCCAAGGAGTTAAATCCCTTTCCTGGGGTCTGCTCACCCTTGGGCAGAGCTCCCGCGGTGTTCACAGCTGGGCTTGCCCGCCTGCAGCATCCTTTCCACGGATGCTGGCTGCTGCAGGTGAACTGCAGGGGGTGAAAGCATCAAAGAGAGGGGAGACAGGGTTTGACAGGGAAAAAAGGCTCAAAGAACCCTTTCTGCAGGAACACAGGCCTCTTGCAGACAAATAGATTTCGATGGACAAATTCCCCTTTGCTTCTTAGCTTACAGCTGTGACTTCCCTTGATCTCAGCGTACATCAGCAGGATGAAGATTTCCCCACCCCATTTATTTACAGCTGCAAACCAGCACTTCCCATCTCCCTTAAAACACCAGAGCATCGCCAGCAGTGGTTTGTTCTGATATTCCCTAAAACCAAAACATTTGTTGGGTGCCGGGCGTATTTGAGACCAGAAACTACAGACACCAGGTGGGACTGCGTCAAGACCAGCCATAGGGATCTGTCCTTCCTACAGCTGCAGGACATCAGAGCTGTAAGAAAAGTCCTGGAGACCGGACTCCCTCCCTTCTCCTCCTCGCACCGCAGCTCTCCTTGACCCCGTTTGCACTCTCCTCTGCTCCCACTCTGCTTCTTGTTCTGCCCGGGCACCACACTCAGCATGACAGATCCCAGCCACGGCCTCCAGGCGCTTCCGTGACAGCACTAAATAACGCTTTTAATAATGCAGAGATAATCCAAAGAGCCTTCAGAGGAAGTTTTAGCACTCCATCTCCTACCTAAGCAGTTTCCCCACCAGTACCCACCTTGTACAGTACTGGAGATCCCTGAAAGCATCTTACCGAGATGCAGAGTCAAAGATGATAATTTTCTTCTTAAGCTTTTAACATTCACATGGAAAACACTTTTTGGCTAAAAACCTTTGCATTTATTCTCTAGCTCATAAGAGATTCAGACACCTGGAAAGTCCAGAGAAAGCTGGATGAGCCTGCACCAGGAGCAGACCAACACCAGAACCACTGCCCCAGCCCCCTGCTTCTTACCTCCATCATCTCCCCCCACACCAGCCTTCCTCCCAAACACATGGGCAAGGGAAACGGACTTTCTCATCACCCCCGGGCCACACAGATCTGCATCTCCTTTTGCTCATCTCTAGGATTTCATGGGCTCTGTTCAGATATAGCGTAAGTCCGTACCAAGGTCTCACCTGGGCTAGTGGAGGGTGTCCCTGCCCATGGCAGAGGGTTGGAACTAGATGATCTCTAAGGTCCCTTCCAACCAAAACCATTCCATGATTCTAAGTCCTTTCTGACCAGATTAGGTACAATTCAAGTTCTCTCTTCACACTTTAAGCTATTCCTGCCAGGCTCAGCCAGCTCTCATGGTAGCTCCAACCATGGCCATATCCAGGCTCCTGCACCCACCCCCAGAGACGAGCACGGGCACAAACACACACACACAGATCAATCCACCATACGGTGCTGTCCCCCTCCATCCTCAAGGAAAACACTTCCTTTCCTACACCCGCTTCTGTGCCACAACCCTGGGCCACCTTTCCAAGAGGAGCTGCCGGAGGAGTCCAACCCCTGGTGTCACAGCAGGGTGACCACACATGGTCCCATCCACATGTGTTTTTGCATCATACAAGCGTCACGTGTATCACCAAGCACGCACACAACCCTGGCGCTTACTGAACCACCACGTGCACTTCACATGGAAAAACCAGCCTTTGGAAATTCAGCTGGACACGGGGACCTTTCTCTGACATGAAATATTCCGTGAGCTCGATGCTCAGTGCTCCCGCGGACAGCATGTGGTGAGTACATCTTCCCTCCCTCCTCCTCCTCCTCCGAGGATCTGGCTGCCTATCCTGGCTTTCACTGCAACCCCTCTACTACCCCAGCATCCTTTCCCAGACACCAGCGCTTCCCTCATGTCATAGCTCAAGCCACGGGATGTTAATGTGATGGAACAGCTCTCGCAAAGGTCAAGGAGATTATACGATGCTCTCAAAACGTCTGGATTCCTTCAGGATTCCCCTCGCTCCTAAAGGAGAGGGTGGAATGAAGGAAAGGGGGGCGGCCAGCCCCAGCTCCAGGTGCAGCCCACCCCAAACCCTCCCCAGCCGGCTGAGCTCCCCTATGGGCATCTGCTAAAACCCCCAACGTTAAGCAGAAGCGATCAGGTGGTCATGAGACATCGAACTGCTGTCAGGAAATTTCTCCACCGTGGTTTGAGGTTATGTCTTTCAATACGATTTTCCTTCATCTCCCTTTTTTCTTCTCTTGAAAATAATCAGTTTGCTCAGATTCTTGTGGTGAAAAGCTTCCAGTAAGTTCCAGCGTGGAATCTAGGCAGAGGGACAGATTATCTGCTTGCAGTAGGACACCTCACTTAGAGCAGCCTAATAACATAAAAATGATATATTTTAAGTCCTGCTCCCTCAATAATACCTTTTAATGTACTCAACTTATTTTAACATTATAAATAAAAGTGTTGGCACACACCGAGGTTTCTTTTGGAAGGGGGGAGCGGCACGCTCTCCAGCTCCTTAGCCTCTCCGAGGTTTGGTTGCCAACCTCAGAGCTGGAACTCCAAATTACTTTAATAAGCAAAATATTCCATTTTCCATGTATTGTTGCTCTTCAGAATGGATCCAGTTCTTGGGAGTGACGATGAAAAGCTACAGATTTCTTCAGAGCAAAAGGCGACCCCCATCAAAACCACGCTACGGACCATCACGATGGGGCTCCAGCTGTCACCTGGATGCTCAGCTTCATTCTTCTCCAGGAGAAGAGGACCGGCTCTGACTGGTCATACTGGTGTGTCATCTCCACCAGCTCCCCAGTCCCTCCTGCTGCTGAAGGTTGGGTCACTCCTACCACACTAGGCTCCATGCAACAGAAGCCAAAAGATTATTTCAAGCCCACATCCCTCTGCTGCTCCGAGTCCCAAAAGTCTGGAAAACTGCAAACCCAGACCCAAAATTTGGTACTTTGAGATCATCTTTTAATGTGGGAGGTTGGAAGTAGCCCTGAAAAGATATTATCAGTGGTGTTTTCCATAGTTTCATGAACAAAACTTTCTCTACTTTTTGTTTTTAATAATTCCAGCGTAAATTGGAAGCTCTGGGGGATTTTTCCACATGTGCTAACACACTGCTTACATCCCCTTGGATGCGGGTCTGGTACTGTAGGGATGGCTCATGTGTTGCTGACAGTACTAAGTACCTCATTCTCCAGGAAAGAAGAGCTCAAAGCCTTTTGCTGGAAAAAAAAATAAAAAGGGAAAAGAAACTTGGCAACTTTGAGTTGATCAGAGGGGGAACAAGGCAGCATCACCAGCACCCGTATCCGCAGATGGCCAAGAACACAAAAACGTGACCCCTGGGGTCCCAAAAACTCACTATTGCCTTCAGGCCTTCTGGAGGCAGGTTGGCTTCCTGGATAAATTGGTTTTGTTGCTTCCAATGACTTCATCCCGAAGAAGGGTGGCCACTGGGCTTGGGGGGATTGCTGGCAGCCGCGCAGAGCCGCTCTCCAATCTTCCCTGGCTCAATCCCCTCCCCAAGCACCATTATCTCCAGTCATGCACAGAGCTCATCTCGCCGCTCCGTGGAGATTCCCCAGGCACCGGCTTCCATAAGATAGATTTTTCGTTTGCCAAAAAAACACTTGAACAACATTGACCTCCACGTTCTGGCATCACCGCTTCTCGTGGAACACGCGTCTGCTTTCACATCCAACTAGGATAACTGAGGTTGTTTTTGTTGTAATTCTGATACAGCTGCATGACTGAAGAGTCATAGATGGAGCTGTTATGGACTAATTGACCTGGTCCGCTGCTCCCCAGAACGATGAGCGCAAGCCGACCAGCTGAGGAGTGGGTGTGGAACTGGCGCGGCTAAACCAAGGGGTCCCCACCCCATCAACTTCTCCTTTCCCCAAGGGTCTCGCATTAATAACAAAGGGCGTGTCGACACTACGCCAAGAAACCAGAGTGGGATTTCAGTTGCATAAAGCGGGCGAGCTGCTCGTGTCCTTGCTGAGGCTCAGGGTCTGATCCCAATGAGGGCAATGGAAAGATGCCCTGGGATGAAGTTCTTGAATATCTGCATATCAACACCATCTCAAGCAGGTATGTCCACCCACGCCACACCTCATCACGCGCACACTCTTGCTTTCTCCAGCTAGGCTAGGTGCCCAAAGGGGTCCTACAGCATCTGGACTTCGCGGACCTGGATGCTGAGACACACACAGTGCATCCATCACTGTGGGAGTTGAGTTCATGATCAGCATTCCTTGGTGGAACCACAATATAAAAGCTACTCCTAATTCATAGTGTCCACCCCGAAGCTTAAAAACAGAGACTTTTGGAACAGACCCAGTGCAGCTATCTGAACGGGTGCAGCTGCAAACCCCTTGTAAGCTTCCCATCGGTGCCGGTGATAGCCAGCTGTGGCTGCTCTGCCGAGCACAAGTCCAGCACTGCAGACTTCACCTTCTCATAAGGTTTGTCTCAGAAGACAGTCGTATTTTGAACTATGGTTTTATTCCAGATCAGAAGGGGGGGAAAAAAAACTCCAAACACACCAAACCTGAACATTCTGAGCTTTCTGCAACAAAACAGCAAAGTCCAAGGGAGGAATAAAAAAAAAAAAAATTAAAAAAAATCTTAATTTCAGGTCAACTGAGATGTTCCATTTCACTTTACACCCCATGTATGTGCTTGCACATTAAGAGTTGGGTATGTTCTTTTAATTAAGACTAAAATCAACGTAGCGTACTATTAGAATATCCCAAATCACTTCTATGACATGTAACATTCTATTCTGAAAATATACCTCAAATCGTCAAGTCTCTCCTCATTTTCAGGCCCTTCTTCCCTCACCGCCGCACACAAACAGCAGATTCAACCGTCCGTGAGTTACAACTGCTCCACCTCAGCCAGCCCTCCCTGCTAACACCCCATCCCGATCCTATCAATCCTCACAAATCTTCTGGAATGGTGCATGTTTAGAAAGGCAAGACCTACAGCAGGACACTCCAAATATTCCATATTCTGCCATGCTACAGTGCCTTCTTGACTGGCATGTTCACAAACATTTGGAATAGCCATGACCAGGCTTGGAGCTCCCAAACCTTCTCCTCTTGTTGGGAATTCCCAGGCAAAGCCAGTAGCGATAAGGAAAGGAAGGCAGGATGGTGAAAAGGAGATCTCATAAAAGGCATTGGTGTTGTCCAGAAACAAGAAAACCTCCCTGTGGGATCAATATCCTGTTTCATACATCTACCTGAACTCAACACTTCACTGAAATCTCTTTGCAGAAGCGCCGAGCTCTACGGCAGAATAACCATTAAAATATCAAAGGCTAACCCCAAGTGTCCTGGAAAAAAAAAAAAAAAAAACAAAAAAAACCAAAAAAAAAAAAAAAAAAAAATCAACAGAATTTCCCCAAATTTTGCTCTTCATTCATCCCTGCAAGCAAAACCAAATATACTTTGTGCAAGTGCCTTCCCCGACAAAAATGCAAGGAGGAGAATGCCAGCGGCTGTGCTTCACCAAAAGGAGTTTTACAACTGGTTTTACATATTTCCTTCTTTCTTAGGTTTATGCTACTCCTACCAGCCAAGAATCTCCCACGTTTTCTTACCAGCACCAAATTGTTATTCCCACTCTCAGCCCAATGAGTGGTTGTCCTNTTGCTCTTCATTCATCCCTGCAAGCAAAACCAAATATACTTTGTGCAAGTGCCTTCCCCGACAAAAATGCAAGGAGGAGAACGCCAGTGGCTGTGCTTCACCAAAAGGAGTTTTACAACTGGTTTTACAATATTTCCTTGTTCCTTAGGTTTATGCTACTCTTATCAGCCAAGAATCTCCCACATCATCTTACCAGCACTAAATTGTTATTCTCCCACTCAGCCCAATGAGTGGTTGTCCTACGGAAGCCATCAGCAGTGCTTATCACATCTGCACATCTCAAAAATAAAGGCTACGGTGTCCAAAACCGCCAAGCAGAGGAGGCACGGGGCTAGCTGGCTACCTACCAGGGAAGTCAACAAGTCACGGCAGTACCTTGACGTTCGCAAGGGCACTGCTGTAGCTTCGATAAAACAGCCTGAGCTACACGTGCTAAGGAACGACGTCCGTTAGTGCCTTGCACAACCACAAACTCCCCAACTTCACAGGAATCCAGAGTCGTTTGAAGAGCCAAGCTTGTTCCAGCCCATTAAACAGAAAACGTCAAAGCAACAGAGGAAGACTCAGATAATCCAGGTTCAGTTCCTAATTTTGCAGCAGATTTTTGTGGTATTCTAGTTTCCCATCTGCTAAGAGGAAAGCAAGAGCATCTCCCACCCCAGCACACAGAGCATCCCGAACGCAGCCCGTGCCTTAGCCTGCTGTTGCTCCTGTAATTCAGTTACTAAGGTCAACCCTCGGGTATTCAGACTCCACATATCACAGATGAACCCCACTTCCCAACAAACTAAGCCCCTTCTCCCTGGGAAGCAGGCTGACTTCAGCTCAGATCCTTCTACGATGGAGACTCCTCCACCAGACCTATCAGCAACCCAGTAGCAGCTGCTATCTATAGGTTTCCATAATGTGATATAAGGAGGTTGCTATGCCCTAGGAAAGCTGCCGCAAGAATCAGCCCATCCCGTCGGCCCCGGCTCAGACCAGCTTACGCAGCAAGCTGATGATTTCTGGAAACGACAGTGCCAACGTCCCTGGGAGGTAAGCCCAGAATAGATGGCTTTCTAAAAATTCAACTGCGTGGGCATGCAACCAGCTATCTGACCACACAGCTTTTGTTATTTATTCCCCGGCTGCCACACAGCCTGTATAATCGCCAGTAACATACCAGTGTGCACGCATACACTGCGCTTTGCAAAGAATCACGGCTGGAAAGCTGCCTTTGGGAAAACATCTGCAGCTATAGCCTCCTAGCCACTATCACACCATGCTCCTGAAGTCCAGGCTCAGGAAAACAGATGAATGGACCTCCAGAATAAGGAAGAGGTCTCCATGCATAACCAGCATCTCAATTAGGAGTCCCTTTGCTCTTAACAATCTTCTGTAACTCTTTTTCACATATATCTAAAAAAATAAATTTAGATCTTACATGGGCTGCAATCAAGACTTGGAGATGCCCGTCTCTCCTCAATGACTACAGGAGGTCTAAATGGGATGGAAGCCAGGTTTTGCTATCCGGGACAGTGAGCAGCCACCCACGGAGGATGCACACACCAAACTCTGCCCCGCACAGAGCCACACATCTTTCTGAAAGGGCAAGGGCAGGCTTAGGGCTTCAAATCTTTAGGAAGCAAATAGGGAAAAGAAAGGATTTCACAGGCAAGCAGCCACCAAGGCAGTGAAGGCACATATACCGGGACTAGACTGGAGCAAACTGGAGGCAGCAGGTTGCATTAGTCCAAAACTCTCTATCAGCTAATTAGCTCTGCTAATTAGTACAGCTGATACAGCCACACTGCTGCTGGTACCCAGCTAGATCACTGACCCACCTTATCAGAGCACTGCAGGCACCCCTCCGGTGACAGCAAACAGGAGATAACACAGGAAAATTGTGAGATGAGTCTGCAGATCCCATCTCTGCCTTCTTCCCCCCAACAACTTCCCCAAGAACTTCAATTCCAGCTCAGGCTCAGGGGACAACACCTCGCTCACCTTCAGAATCACAAACCACCACTTTAACCCCTCGGTCAGCTGCTGAGTCTCAGGCAGCGCAGCCCAGCTTTGCATAAAATCAAACTTCTGGGGGAAAAAAAAATGCCAAATTAACAGAAATACAGGACAAAGTTCCATATACAAACTTTTTTCTTTTTCTTACTGTGAGTCTTGGATCCTGAGAAGCTCAAATCAAAATTGCAGGTGAGCTAACCCACCCAAAAGAGCAATGCAGAGCTTCCTCGCTCATCACTGACCGGGGACAGTTGTGGGCAAGGGGTCTGCACTGGATTCCTCCCTTCCTTAGGGCAGGAAAGTGCCCAAGCTCAGGGTCTGACAGCATGGTCCTGCCTCCAAGTCAGTTTTAATCAAATGAGCTTCCAGCAGCAGAAAGTAAGGCATGAAGGAGCTAAGCTAAACCTAATTACAAAAGTGAGGAAAAAAAGCGTGTAAAGTACAACTGCAGAACCATAACTCAGCAGCCTACATTACAGGGGAAACGTGAAAAAAAAATATAGTGATGTCTGAGCCCAAAATTTGATGAATTCATGAAACATCAACAGCACAACAGGTTGGAAGCCCTGACTTCACGGATGATCAGCACCAGACTTTCAGGGGAAATTAAACCCTGCCCAGAACATGGCCCAGCCTGGAGCTCAGCATCACCAGGGACTTCTGCCTTGGCTCAGCAGAAGCGTACGATAAGGAAAGATTTGCTCACGTGCACATTTTTGAGAGATCTCAGTGTGTTCACTCTTGGCTATACTTCGGCACTTAAATACACTCCAGACCTGGATGGCTCAAAGGGACAGCATTGTTTGAGATCTCCAGACCTCCAGGAAATAAATGGAAAAACTTTTAGAGTGAGCATGCAACGGGGGTCAAGGGCAGAGCGTGAGTGTCAAGACGTACATTCAGGAAAACACATTTGTGCGTTTAAGTCGGAAGGGTCATGGCCCATCTAACCCCTGGGGGACCATCTCCTCCACCCCCATCGCAGAGCAGGGAGGGAAGCAGGGGGACTGTTATCTCCTACGTGCGGGCCAGGAAAACCAAAGTCATACATCTGCCCTTCCCAAGGCAAGATAGATGCAAAGCAATGCACAGAGCCAGCGCAGGATGCATCCCTCCTTGCAGGGAAGGGGAAAGGGGGAAGTCCATGGACTCAGAACGGTGCAGGCTGCTCTGCCATCTGCTCCTGGAACGGTATGACCGTGCACCAGCCATTACCCAGGGCTGGTGGAAAAACCACCATCTGGTGCCAGTCCTCACTGGTTGGAGTTTCCCAGGACTGTACGAGTCCTTCTGGGGAGGAAAGGGGTGTTATTAGTTGTTACTTGTACAAAAACATGTGATTCAGTCAGCAACAGCATTGATTCCACCGGACCACAGCATCATGTGAGTCCCTGTAACAGCCATGGTTCCCTGTTTTTAACTTCCCAAGCATTCTGGAACATTATTTTTCTTATTTATGGCATGCTACACAGCACACTGAATAAGAGAGACTCGCTGCATGCTGAAATTGAGACCCACCGTGTCCCATCCAGATCAGAGCAAAACAGCTTGGGATTGGGAAATACAATCTGCTCCGCAACGTGATTTAACCCATAAATCCAGGATTTCACTGGCACAGCTGCTGTTTTGTAACATCAGGCTAGACATCAATAAGGAAAGAGTTTGCTGGCACCGCAAAAGCCTATCATGTGGCTCAGCTAATTAAAAACTGACCTCGTCCATGATCATTAAATGTTGTAATCACATGCCTGCAAGTGATTAGATGGAGAAACAGACACCCCCCTCCGTGCTCCCACAGACCACATAGACTTGTTCTGCCCCTGGTCCAACCCAAGGGCCCCGATGCCCAATCCTTTTTATAAACACCAGGGCTTAGCTTTGTCAGAGATGAGGATCCAGGAGTTGTGACCATTCATTGTTTCCTCTTGCTCCATGGCCACGTTTTTGCCAGATGGGGAGGACTCAGCATTGACTTCAGACCCCGGCAGATGGGCACGGCTTCCCTGCTTCGCCAAACCCTTGGTACTGGAACCAGGTTGCAGCCAGGGTGCCAAGGTTAATGGATGTCCAGCAGTGCTAGAAAGGTGATTTAGGTGGAGGTGATACCATCAGCTACCGGAGGACAAATTCCAGCCTTGGCACTCCATCCCTGACAGGTACACGAAGACAGAGAAATTGATTTTCAATTCTCTTGAAACTTTGCACTCCCCCTTACGTTAATCTCGGGAGTACGTACGCTCAGCAGAACGGGAAAAGTTAATTAAGGGTGGATGAAAGATGATGGAAGAAGAAGAATGGATAAGAGGGGACAGATAAGAGGCAGCATGTTCCTTGGAGGATGGAGAGAGGAGGTTATATTGACAGCCCACAGCTCATGGGGTTCTCCACCCCCAAAAGCCCCAAATCTGTCCTGCACTCAGAACCTTGGTTCACAGAATAAATTGCAAAAGGTAAAAAGATCTTTTCCTGAAACTGCTAGGATATGCCAGAGAGTTACCACCAGATCTTGTACTGGCTTCACCTCTGCACAAGAAGCATCTCTGCCTCTGCTCACCATGTGAAGAGGAAGAAATTCCTCCAAGTTGGGTCCATAAACAAAAAACCCCAAAGCACGTACACTCATCTATAAATCTGTGTTCCTCTTGATTCATTAGATTCCAAGTGCCTTAGTGTTTACCATCCTAGATATCTGGGTATTTGTTTAGTTGTTGCGTTGGGGGTTTTTTGGTTTGGTTTTTTTTTGTTGTTTTGTTTGTTTGTTTTAGTTTTGGGGTTTTTTTATTTTTTGAGTTGTGTTTAACTCTTCTCTCTGCAGCAACCTGTGGAGCTCGTGTGATCCTGCAAGGCACTCACCACCTTCTGCCAATCCAGTTTGCTCACGTTTCAGTTTAACTGAGCATCTCCTTTGTTGCATATTCTCAGAAAGAACATTTAAGTCAACTTACCTCCTTGCTTTATACTCCTTCCAATGACTTCAAAATTCACTATGGTGAAGATATTAAAATGCTCACCCTTGTCACTTCTCCTGCCTCTGAATTCCTTCTTATTTTGCTGCCTCCTTTATGAGATGAATTTACTAGAATGGAAGACAACATTCCAGGCACAGGCATTCAGCCGATTTATATAAAGGCAAGATATTTTCCATGTGTTTTGTATGCCTCTTAACACTTCTGTTTGCTTTTTTTTTGACCACTGTTGTGTATAGCGCCAAAGGCTACATTGAGCAACCACAAAGAAGTTTAAGTACTTCTTCCCGATTAATATAATAAACTTAGAACAGAAAAACTGTAGACGCAGCTCCAATTATTTCTTCTACTGTGACTTACTTGGCATTTCTCAGTACAGAACCCATCTGTTATTGCTTCTTACGGCTTCCTCCCAGCACCCAGGCAGTGCTCCCTTCCAGTGCCACGGCAAAGCTGAAGATAAGCCAACGCTGAAACCAGGTGGCCAAAAGGCTACTGCATCTTCCAGCCCTGCGGGTCTACTGCTGGAGGCAGGACCAAGGAGGAAACAAATGGCCCAGTTAAAGCATCATAAAATAGCACACAGAGCACTTACCCAGGATATGTTGGGTGCGAAAGAGGAAGAGAGCAAACACCACAGGAAGGAGACCCTGCATGTGCTCGGTACTTTTGCATCATCAGTTTTCTAGAAGCAAAGCCCTGGACCACAAGTCAGCACATTGACCAGTGATACGTCGTGAATGCAGATGTACCAGAACCATTTAAGTTGTCTCTTCCTCATACAGATGAGCTCACAATCTTTCAAGTATTTCCATGAAATCAAAAACCTGATCAACTCCGGATCGGGTTGTGAAGAGGCCAGTCAACAGGCTAATGGAAATCCAGGCTCAAATCACATACAGCACGGTCAACCTTTATAAAGTCAGACCACACGATGAATCTCAATGATTTATATAAAGAAGAGCATCGAGAAAGGCAGAAATTGTGTTTGCATGTGTGTTGTGTAACACCAAGTAGATGGGTACAAATTCCGAGAGGTTTGCCTTCACAAATGCACATCTTCCCATCTGTGAGCTACATTCCTGAAGAGTTTCCCTCAAGTTTAGCCAGAAGCCCAATGATTTCTTAACAAGTGTTGATTATTATTTACAATTAACATTTTAAAACTCTGGCATACAATGTTCTTGGTGGCCTGGTTTAGGAAAAAAAAATCATCTATTTGACTTGGGATGTAGTGGGTATGGCTCATGCCTCTGTTGGCGTACTACGGAGAATAATGTCTTGGAATCACATTTACCTCTGCCTGAAAATGGCAGAATAAGCTCCATAGATAAACGCCCTTGCCAAGACTGCTCCATCCAAACGAAGCTGTGCGGCTCAGGCACTCGTAGCTGTACAGTTTAATACAGTACTTGTGTTTTGCTCTCAAAACCCCGTTAGAGGCTGCAGCTCTCATCTCAGTGCCAACGCGAACGACGTGATTTCTTGGAAGGACACACACACAGACTGGCACGAAGTCAATAATTAGCCCAGATCGTAAGCACTCTGTAGGTCAATATTTCAACATGTTGCTCACTGGCAGTTCACAAATCTCTGAGCTTCTGCTGAAAGACGCATCACCTTCACGCCAGGACGCTACTTTCTGCCCCACTTTGTGCCAATCACAAGTGAAAATATTGCATCTCGCAGCTGAGAAACACGAGTAGGACGGTTGTGTTTCCTACCTCATTCTTGGATTATTTCTCTCCAACTCTCTCTGGACACGTTCCATCATTGCTGTCTTGGCCATCCTCCTTTCTTCACCCTACACCCAGCCTACAGTTCTTCTTTCCTCCCCAACCCCTTCCCTGTCCTGGCAAAAGGGGCTTCCTCCCCTATAAATCAATGGGAATTTTAGGTTTCCCCTAAAATTAGTCACACGTCTTCAAAGCTTGCCAGAAAGTCTCTTTCAAACCTCACTCAAAGCCTTTTTAATCGTTCTTCTGCTATTTCCTTGCACCACATGCTACACGACATTACAAGATAGCTTATTGTTCTTGCACACTTCTCCTTTTTACTCTACACTGCAGTTCTTCCACCATTCGTAAAGCAGAAAAGCACTTGAATAGAGACGCCAACTCCCAAGAGGCTGTTGGATTTACTGAGCATTGACAGGGCTCTTGGTGCTCTGCTAACACAGAGAAGAAAGAGGAGCTCCCTCTCGGAAAGGCTCGTAATCTAAACTAGAGATGACAGCATTACGGCTGCGTTAAGCAGCGATCTGGCTCTGCACAGCCCCCAGAAGATGACACGTTCCCAACCCTTACAGCACTTTGAGGCCAAGTAGATGCACGGTATAAAACAAGCTCCGAAGGAAAGGTTCCTCAGAGAATATTTTTTTTTCTTAGGTATCTAGGCTGCAGTTCAGCACGTTATTTCAACGAGGGACTAGTCTCACTGGACACAACAAGGTTAGTCCCATGACTTTGCCGAGGAATGTGCGTAGCTACACATCACTGAACTGTGACCTCTTGGATTTCAGTTGGGTCAAAAACCACGCTTGCAGCAGGGGAGACCCGTGAACCGGAGAGATACGGGATGAACTGAGGTTCAACCTCCCATTTGACACTCCAACATGTCATCACTGCATGGTGTCATACAAGAACTGCACGCATACACTCAGCAGGCTCGCTCTGAGACCCAAATGTCCAAAACAAGCAACTGATTTTATAGAGAATATTATTTTCCTATAGAATATATTTTTTTTTCTATAGAATGTAAGCAGCCAGCTCTGGAAGCTTTATTCAATCTGACTTGCAGGCAGTAAAGAGGTCCAAGGTTGTTATTACTTGATTACACAGAGATTCCCATGTTCAAATCCCACCTCATTGCAAAGGTCAGGGCTGCACAGACCCAGCACGACATACAGACCAAATCAGCATCCCACGCAACACTGAAGATGGCATTAAAGGAGATCCAGCCCATCAAAACCAAGACAGAACCAAGAAGGTTCATGCATCCTTTTTATACTCATTTAGCCTCTAACACCAGCACCTATATGCCAGTCCAATGACACCTCATAAGGCTTTCTCTCCAAACCCAGGACTGTTACATACCCCAGCTGCACCCCAGGCAATAACCTAGCCCATGCTCTCATGCTGCAGAGGCAGAACAACTGCCTGAAGATGTGGCAATAATGGCACCAGGAGCTGCTGGTCTACTAAGTAATTCCTTATTTTGAAACAAACAAACACGATCCAAGCCCGGCGATGGGTCCAGTCCTCCAGTACCCCAAATCACCATGTTACAAAACCCCATTCACGAGTTTAACACAGTCTCTGAAATAAAATCAACACAAGATTCNGAGAGCTGTTACACACCCCCATTGCACCCCAGGCAATAACCTAGCCCATGCTCTCATGCTGCAGAGGCAGAACAACTGCCTGAAGATGTGGCAATAAATGGCACCAGGAGCTGCTGGTCTACTAAGTAATTCCTTATTTTGAAACAAACAAACACGATCCAAGCCCGGCGATGGGTCCAGTCCTCCAGTACCCCAAATCACCATGTTACAAAACCCCATTCACGAGTTTAACACAGTCTCTGAAATAAAATCAACACAAGATTCGGCCCCGGGGGCTCCTCCTAAAGAGCACTGGAACATCCCCCAGCTGAGGGAGAAAAATCCTCTGTTCCAGTCTTCTCCCATTTATACCCAGCACAACTGTTTCCTATTTTTAAGAATCCAGCCCCTGTTTGAGATATTTATCTAAATCAATTACATGATTATGTACCTACATGAGGCTAATGGAAATACATCCCGAATCCATACCGCTGCCGGGAGCAAAAGGCAGGTGAGAGGCACCCAGCGACCGCTGCAGACTGGCACTGTCCCTGGATGAACTGTCCTCATGGTGCTTCTACCTCTCCAAACAGCAAAGCTGTTGCACAATACACAAAGTAAGTGTGCTTAGAGACTTATCTTAGAAAAGATTAAATGCTGTGCCTTCTAATAACATTTAAAAAAAACTGACAGAATGGGAAAACTCTAGCAAAAACCTAAATACTATAAAATCCTCAAAAATAATTAGACTTTTCTGTGTTTTCGTAATAGCATTCACTTGGGTAACCATAAAAAGCGATTATTATGGTAATAAAAAAAGGATGAATAATTTATTATAAATCACACACAAACTGTTCCCTTCCAGAATTCTAAGCAAACTGCATGCATATGAAAACCATCTCCTGAACGTGTATGCTGGCTGTAGCCACCGGGCCAGAAAATGCCTGCCGTTCTTTATAGTTCTACTGGAGCTCTTTTCCTAAGTTTTCCTAGGAACTGAATTAAAACGGAGGTATAAACCTGATCAGAGTGGCACGCGGCTGTACCCACAAGGCTGTTTAGCTTGCATCTTCCCATTTATTTAGCATAGAGCAAGGCGAGGGAATTGCACATTGACCCCCTCCCCAACACCAGCATCTTCCCCACAGGCAAAATTCATATCCAAGAACACACTTGCTTGGAAGTTTTGTCTGCAACAACAGCATCCAGAATTGCAAAATTTTTTTTTTTAATTTTTTTTTTTTTATGGACAGCCCACCACACTGCTGCAAGCTGTTAAAAATCAGGGAATGAATTTGCAAAGCACCATCACATGGAAATCTGAGAGGGGAACTTTTCATCACTAAGAGCTGAATAAACTGTTAAAAGCTTTCACAAACCTCTGTGTTATTCCAAGAGAACATGCAGTCCTGCGGCTGCTTCACACAAAAGGGCTGTTCTGGTCCAGTTACCAGCCCTGCCATAGCCTGCACCCATCCCCTTGAACCAGGAGCCAGTCACGTTCCAACTGGCATCAACCACAGTCCCAGTCTGTCACCAACACATCAGCATCTACTACACCTCTATTTGCTAAACAGATACTCTTCCATTTTCAGGAGTTTTCTCCAATTCAAGCACTGAGGGGCCATAGTCAACACATTTCTTCAAAAAGAAAAATACACTAAGTTCCTTAATTCTATTCAAACACTTCCGATCCATTTATTTATGCAAACACAACCTCTGAGCATCTCCTCTGACCCACATCCCAAACTTCTACTTGGTTCCATCCCTGCTTTAAGAAATGGTCTTTTAAGAGAGAGACTTGTCTTCTAGTCCATACCAAGGTCCCATGAGAGGTGTACATAAGAAATTGTCACCTTCTGCCAAGCATCAGGTAGTCTCCATTCCTTCCACCAGAAGACGGGTCCTCTCTCACCTCTCAGCGACTGGGTGCTGCCACACCTGAGCCCAGGCACACCAGTGGAAGGCATCCTTCACACTGGGAAAAAGACACTGGAACTTCTTCAGGGGCTTCCACATACAAAAATAAGCATCAAAAGAGTAGGAAGAAACTTGAAAATAGGTTTTTCATTGGTCACTCAACAGACCCATGGTCTCCACGTCAAAGGACAAAGCATAGGAGAGAAGGGAGAAGATAAATCCTCCCAATGAGCAGCAGCTCCAACGAGGACCAGCGATAACCCAAGCCCTGAACAGGAGGTGCAATGACCCAGTGGTTATGATTTTAGGGTGGATGCTCCTTGTTACCAAAGCCACCCTCTCTCCACATCTGCCTATGGCAGCAGGCTCCCACAGGAGTCCCGAGTCAACACCAAGATTACCAATGAGTACAAACAAGAGAAAAAAATAAGTGAAGCTCCT
>VZTO01015259.1:0-18588 GCA_013400615.1 Syrrhaptes paradoxus
CTAGATAATATGTGGGGAGTCTGCTTCGAAGGCATCCCTGCGTCTCTGTTCCAGGCAATGACATTTGGTTTATGTCTTCAGGTATAAGGAATTATCCTGTTTCTTAATGGTATTAATAACTTGGAACTCAATTAATTCCTTCAGCCGATATCTGAATGCAAGCGTTAATGTAGTCTGTAAACCTGAAGGCTTAATCAGTGGAAGCTGATGTAAGTGGACATAGCTCTTACTTTCTTCTCTGGACTCTACCTAATTCAAGCTATTTTTCTGGCCTAATTTTGGACCTTCTGTAAAACCAGTAAGAAACTGGGATGCTGCAGCAGGCGGACAGATTTGTGACTCAGCTGAGTTTTGCTTTGCGCTTCTACATTTAGTCAAAGCCAGTCTTGGGTACTGAAACAAAAAGAAATATTGAATAAAGGTGCCTTCAAATAAGGAATATATTGAGAAAGTCCTTATTTGCAAAGTTCTAGGACACATTGCAGCAGTGAACAAGATATACATATTAATGCCTTGGATATGTGGAATATTAAACTCTAGGTTTGACTTTTAAGATGTATCACATTAATGGAATACCCTTTTCTCTAAATCGGCACAAACCACTGTGTGAAAACTGATGTTTCCTGAGCCTGGAGGTCGCAAAAACATAAAAATTGCTCTGGACCCAGAACAAAAGCAGATCTAAAACAGAATCGTGTTTGCAGTAGTGGCTAAAACCAGATGCCTAGAGAAGATTAAGAACAGAACCTGTTTATACTAAGCTTTCTACAAATATCCTTCCAGCCCCAGGTACTTGCGTAGAAACCTCCACTGGCTTTGCATTTAGCAATTCTTGATGGATTTCTCTTCCATAAACTGGTCAAGACTTCTCTTGAGCTTGTCTAAACCTTTATGACCCACAGCAACTTAGTTCACTAAAAATATTAAAGACATTCTTTAGGTATTTTGAGCTAATTTCTCCTCCAAAATGGGTTTTGTTGCAAGTGTGGAGAAATTTAAAGTTTTATGGATCAACAGCTGTAATTGTTCTTTTGGTACCATGAGAAGCAAGGATATATATGTGTATATTTTAATACAAACATGTGAATGTGACACTGGGAACAGATGAGCTAATAAAGTTATAAAATATAATGGGACTAAACAACAGATTTTTAGCATGTGCATTATTTACATTAGAGATCTCTTGAGGATTCAATAGAGATACTTCTATTTCGTCAAAAATGTCCTTTTCCTAGTAAAAATAACCTCCACCATTTTCTTCACTGCTGCAAAAGCTACATGTGATTCAGCAGATTTGGAGCCTGGTTACATCATTTAGCATCTGTGTCTCTATCTAGCTGGCAAGGTCAATTTGTTTCTGCAAATAGATTTCCCTCAGCTACAAGGGGCAATCAGCTCATGGATTCCCAGAGGTTCAGTTCTTCTTGCTCTCCCTTCTCTCTGATACAATTCCAATTGGGGATGCTATTAAGCATTAGAAAGTTAACTCTCCAGTGTATACGGGTAGCAGTAGTCAATTTTTATCCATCTTTTAGGTCCTTGTTATAGTCAGATTGTCTACAGGATATTAAACCCTTGGAAAAGTTGCAATCTTTATTACTTTCAAGCATTGATGAAAGGAAGGCTGAATGATGTTTAAAACAGCTTGAGAATGTTCATGTGTAATTGTTGCAGCTACGAGTTAGTCTTTGTTNACCAACACTGCTCTGAGCAGGAGCTTGTCACTAGGCTCTACTAGTAGCAAACCACCAGACATTGCCTCCTCTGTGTGTGCACAAAACACACAACTTCGAGAAGTGACAGTGTTGAAAGATGAGCCTGTCTTTGGGTTTATTTACACAGAGCAACAGAATGGTAAGCTGAACATCCCCAGGCTAACATCAAATACTTCGTCCATCCGTTCCCTCTTTCCTTCCACTGTTCTCACCTACCTGCTTCGGGGATAACAGAACAATCGCTTACTTCTTCATATCTTACACCCCAGTATTATGTGTAATATGTCCATTGGTCTCCTAAACTACTGATGGGTTAGGCTTTTGTAGACCACAAAATTAGATGTTTTCAACAGAAAATTCTTTCTATTGTTTCATATTTGCACTGACACTTTTCAACAAGCATTCCTTGACTGCTAGTGTTGAAGGAGAACTGCCAAGTTGCATGCTCCAGTATATTTATTTTCTGGGGCAAACACTGGTAATTGCAACAGGAGATTCAAAAGTCTATTTTAGATTATTGGTTCAATGTTTGTTCATTTTTTCCTTAGGTGAAGTGTTTAGTGGATCAAAACCATTTTAGTAAAGAAGTATTTAGTACTGCAGCTTTAAAAAAGCAGTATAAGACAGACATATTATGCCAACATTAGAAATTAATTATTTCCTTGGAAAACTAACAGTCTATATAAGTCAATACTATACCAAATTAAAAATACTACGTTTAGTATTTTGTTTAGCAGGAACATTTTATTAAAACAGATGTCTGAGTTTTAAAGAAATAAGGGAGAAGAATCATGTAACGTTAATTGAATTCAGTGCCATTTGTTTCATCCTTTCTTAAAGTTAATTCAAAATGAAATTGTACAAAATTAGTCATTTCACATATTTGTATAGGAATCAGTCTTTTCTTCATTTTTTGTTCCAAGGAAATGGTTGGAATACATCTTAGAAAAGCAGATGTAGAAATAACATATAAGATGCTAACGAAAGATCAAGAGTAATACGAAACAAGTATTTGGCGTTTAATCCTCTCCCTCGTAACGTGGTCTCCTGACAAAACTCCACAGATTTCAGTGGAACTACATGAAATTACAACCGTTGGCTCCAGGCAAGTGAACATAAAGTCCTTTCAGAGTGGGGCGATGGAAGTCTTCCCTTTCCAAAACATCAAACATTCAATAAAACACAAGGAATAAATCTCCTGCTGCTTGGGTCCTGTAAATCATAGTGACAGGTCAGGTCAAGAAATAGCTCAGTCGCATTAATGCTACAGCAATAAATCCGTATAATACCAAGAGCTGGGGTATTCAGCACGAAGAAAAAAACCTCATGGAGTTGTGCAAAGCCAGCTCAGGTCTGTCAGGGTCAGCATTAGATGGGGTTAACAAATCCCTTCCATTCCTGGGAGCATGGTGTAGATATTCAGGTTAGGTCTGGAACCAGCGAGGCCATGTCTACATCTGAGCTAATAAGCTTTCCCAGACTTCAGCTGGCTTCCACGTGTTTGCAGTTACTGCCAGCAGGATAACCCACCCATGGCTAACAAAAAGTTGACTGCACTTGCTTCTCAGAGCATACTTTAACCTTCCTCTCTCTTGGCAATGTGCAAAACAAACCTAATAAAAACTAAGAGCATATGGATAGGAGGCAATGCATTTAACTGTGAGCTTGCATATGGCTGAAAAAAATTAAAATCATGCTAATTCTGCAATAAAAAGCCCTGCTACAAGGTAAAACACTGAGACAAGCACAGAGGAAGGTTAAGGTAAGATGGTTACAGAAGTGCTTTTGTGATTCTTCACTTTAGGAATTGGGCTTCAGTCTCCTGATTCTCTTTTGGGTAATTTTTGTGAAATCTCTTGAGCACCTGTGTGATCACAGTAGTAAACGTTTTTGTTTATTGACACATCTTGACTGCAAAGTGAATATTTCTTTTTAATGGACGTAGGAGGTGGATGGTGCTAGAAAATGAGGAAGGTAGGGAGCATGAATTAAGATACTATTCCACTAATATCTTCATTCCATTTGTCTGCTTGTTCAAATAAACACTCAAAAAGCCTCAGGAAAAAAATTCAAACAGTGAAAAACCTCCCATCTAAGTCATGTTGCCAAGGGATTATTCTTCTGAAAAGTCATGATTTCCCACACTTGATGAATTTCCAGAAAGTTCTGAGAAAGGCAATAACATTTGATGGGCAATATTGCCAATGGGGTCCATAGAAGATAGCTTTGCAATCATGTAAATCTTCTATGTAAAACAACTCTGTGAAACATCTTGCTCCTTTCTATAAGGGGGGTGTGCTTGCTACTTCAAGGCTTAAAAGTCTATCATATGCTAAAGGAAAATTTTCAAAAGGTTTTATATATATATTTTAAAATTATTATTAATTTGGTTAACAGGTTTACAAACACAAATCCACTCCAGATATGATGTGCCAGATTTATGGGTTATGAGCAAACTATACAACAAGAACAAACATTATAAAATCATTGGTTTTCTTCTTGTTTTGCCCTTGATCCTTACTTCAGTTGTGTTCCCTGAAGTGGGTATGAGTGTGGTCAGGGAAGGTCTCAGAGATCTGCTTGGAGCCTCTAAAGATATTGGCTTCCCAGACTGTCTGCTCCTCTCCTCTGCCGCAGGCTGCTGCCTCCCAGCAGAGATGTCAGAGCAGCCTGCCTGTGTGATTTAGCACCAAGTCCAGCAGTTTGGCTTAAACTCACCTTCACTGGCCATTTAAACTAAGTCATCAGTCTTCACTGAGGCAGACGACAAATGCAAACATCGTGGTAAAACAGCTTTTCTGTGAAGGCTGAGACATCAGGCAGAGTAAAAAAAAACCTGGAGGGGTGAGGGTGAGTGCAGTAATATTCGAAATTCTGACAACTCTTCCTGCTTTGTACGTATTCCTGCAGCCTAAGACTCCTCTTTGCCCACCCTGTTTCCTTTAATTAATTACAGTCATAGCATAGCCAGTCCTCTACCTCTGCAAGGAGAAGAGAGATCTTTTATTTCCTCCCTCTTTTCCTAGTGTGTCACAATACAAGCACTACAATGTGTGGGATTTTTTCCAGCCCCTATTGCTCCTGAGCATCCCAGTCTGAACCTGAAGGCCACGTTTAAGGGGAACTACAAACTGTAGTGGAGCTTGACCAATACAAATCAGGATGCTCTGAACCACGCCACTTTTCTCCACTCTTAAGCTTGATGTTCTTTTAAAGTTACAAAGCTAGAGGAGAAGACATTGCTGGCACTCAAGGGGGAAGATTTATCCTAATGGCTTTGTTCCTTACAAAAGAATGTGATTTTCTACACAAGACGTGTAAAACTGAAAGTATAACAGGTAGTTATTTCTCCTTGAAGACCTCCAATGTGACAGATTTTAGGGAATAGGAAGGTAGCCAAAATTTAGTGAGAACAGAAGTAGACAAGTAGACAAAAAACTTACTAGTGCTGTTCATAATTTTATTCTGAACTTCTTTAAAATTCTGAACTTTATTCCATTTTCTAAAGTTAAGCTACACATTTGATAACAAAGTCCATTGTGTTTTTCTGCACAGTGAAGAGAGATTGTTAACGGTAGGATATGAAAGATTTCACAGTACTTTTTCCCTGAAGTTATTCCACACTTGGCTGAGATCCAAGGGCCATGCATTCTGGATCTGGCTCCTAATATGAAGTTCCTGAATAACGCAGAATAAATTATTTTGCCCTTTTGCACCTTAGTTTCCTACATTTGCCAGGAAACTATTCTGACAGAATGACCACATATCATAGTCTGGCTTTTTGATGGATGTACAGGCAGCTGAAACATAGACCTTAGTCCTGATCTCATCAGGGTGTCAGAGCATTATCTGACGGAACTATGTACTCAGTAATGTGCTTTCTAGTGTCATCACAGGTGATTCAGAAATTTCTAGAGACATGTTGGAAAGAAGTAGCTGAGCTGACTAAGAAGCATGCTGATGTAAGTCTGGTTCTAACCCCCACATCATCACGAAGACTCCTAAGTCACATCTCCAGAACTTTCTGCTGTGCCCCCTGAAGTCCAAATTGTTCTAAGTGAACAACAGGACCAAAAATCTCTTTGGAATGTGTCGCAACAGTCCAGCATTTCAAAAAATGGAAAATAAGAAAGTCACAAGGAGATAAAATATAGATGAAATATAAAGCTGAAACAAATAATGGATATAATCCCTTGCCATAAGGCATTCAAGGTGTCCATAAGGTCCTGTATAGAGAGACAAAAATCTGACTTAATGTTGACCGAACAAACAAAACGTTGACCGAAACCATTGTGTTTTCCTGGTGTTGATGTTGCATTTCTCATTACTATATTTCCACACATCTGTAATACCCCTGAAATTGCCTCTTATCCTGTTTTAAGGTTCATTTGCATTTCCTTCCATTACTGACCCTGTCACTTTGCTTTCACTCGAGACTCCCATTGTTCTGCTCAAGCTATTTATATTCTAGTCCTTGGTTACACTTCAGTCCATGACTTATTTCTGCATTAGTTACAATCCCAGACACATTATTCAATCTACTCCTTTCTTTTCTCAGCATCTTACCTCTCTATCAGAATTCATCCTTCCACTTAATTTTTCATCAGCCATGCAGGTCAAGGATGGCTGATCTTTATTCACAGTTCACAACCCAAAAATATGAAATAACACTTTTTTACCTACTTCTTAAGGTATTAATTACTTTAATAGTTAACACATATTTTGTCGCCAACAATGTTTCTTAAAAAGACATCATTGCTGTGTTCAAAAAATGCTCTAGATAGTCAAGAAACTGGGCAGGAAATATTCCTACCAGTCAGCTGGACCTTCAGCAGTTCTGCTTGCAGTGCATCCAACAATGTGCACAAATTTGTTTCGTGGATACCTGTTGGGTAGTTACTCCATTGGGTTTGCACCTCACCAACAGATACTGTTTTACTTTGTGATTCTGATCAATTTTGAGGAAATATTTCATTTCATTTCATCCATTCTCTTTTCTCTGTGTTGAGTAATGACAAGATGGAATAAACTGTATTCTGGCAGCCTTGATGGATTTACGTAGTGGGTCAAAATAATGTATCTTTCTAGGAAGTACATTACCAGAACCAGCCTTGAAAGGTTAGTGCATGCATCCAGTGTCTGATCTTCAGTGAAATGGGAAGAACTAAGCGTGACATACTGAGATTAATAGGGTGTGGAATACCCCTTTAAAAAGGCAAAACTAGGAATGATTTTCATACAGCATTTTGTAGCAACTCACATGTAATCAGATTTTGTTCTGAGTGTTTTCCTTTAACTGACCTTTGCGTTTGTTTTTCAGGACATTGTTTACTCTGTCTGTATTATGCTGTCTGGGTTTAAAAATGGATCTGTTGTGTGGTAAAGTATCAAATGGGTTGTTTTTTTTCTGAAATCTAGACAAATTATGTCCAAATGCTTTCACCTTCAATGGGTTCAGCAAAATCAATTCAGTTATATTGGTAATGTACTTTCCAACATTCAGCAGCCATCTAGGTCTGAATTTTAATGAAACCAACACACTATGTGCAGGCTGCTGCATGAGCAGTAATAATACCTTGCACTTATATAATAATAATTCTATTTGCTAGGCAAGATACAAATGAAACACCCAGACGTAATACCAAAAAAAAATAAAAGTCAAGATATTTTTTCAAGCACCATTACATCTGAAAATACAAGAAGCTGTAAAGCTTTGTTTTTCTTTTCTCTCTCCCCAGGCCCCCTTAAGTAGGGAGCTACAATAAGTTTAGCTACTTGTTCCTGGTGCAAGCTGTTGCAGGGAATGCGTGATTACGTGTAGCCAAAACAATCTCTGGGTATACTCTGTACTGTTTTGTGCAGTGCATAGCATATGGAAGAAGGTAAACCTGGAATTATCAGCCAGCTAGCAATGAAACAGCGAAGTCTGGGACCTTTTCCTACCACCTGTGCTAATACAAAAGAGCTAATTCCAGCACGACAGTCTGCTCCCTCGTCTGTATGACTGCGTTACCTCCTGTTGTCTGTATTGCTGAGCCCAGAATCCTGCAGCTACAGAGGGTTCACCCAACATTAACAGTTCTGATATAGAATCATAGAATCATAGAATGGTTTGGGTTGGAAAGGACCTTAAAGATCATCCATTTCCAACACCGCTGCCATGGGCAGGGACACCTCCCACTAGCCCAGGTTGCCCAAAGCCTCATCCAGCCTGGCCTTGAACCCCTCCAGGGATGGGGCATCCACAGCTTCTCTGGGCAACCTGTTCCAGTGTCTCCCCACCCTCATAGTGAAAAACTTCTTCCTAATGTATATGTGAGCACCCAATTCAGTATCCTTGGTGCCTGAATTCAGGCAACCTGAGCACTCACACGCTTACTGGCAGCTGTAGCTGTATAAAGCACAGGAAATATGGGTTTAAGGATTTTAACCATTACATACCCAAAACCAAAGGATACTACAGTTACACAACACTTAAATTATGCAAATTGCATCTGTAGCATGGAACTAACGAAGCCTGGTTTTGTGTTGCTTTGTGACTGTGCTGCCCAGTAACCTTCAAATTCCAGCTAACGCTTCCTTTTGCTGGGCATAATGTCATGCACGAAAGTATTTACACTGTTATCTAATAGGGACTGAGCTCAACTTCATCCTTACTGGAAGAATCAATGGGGAAATTCTACTCTGAGGCAAAAAAGGAAAGTATTTATAGTATGTAATTTTATTTGCAAACTCTACCTTGTCTATTAAATTTGGGTGGAATCGATCAACAGGTTCAAAAAATTACCAAAGAAATAAGCCAGACATCCAAAAATTCATGTCTGCATTGCAATGTGCTTCATTGCTTACAAACAAGACTACAAACCAGGAACTACATCCTCAGCCAGCGTAAATCTATTTGTCAATACTGCTTCTGTGAAATTATGCTGATTTTTGCCTGTTGAGATCTGAGATATTTGATAATTTCTGATAGAAGTACTGTTTTGTTGTATTTGTTAACCAACATTCAATTTTCCTTACATTCTCTAGGGCAATAAGGAGAAGGGAAAGAGAAAGGTAAATGAACCATAGTTTCTGCAGCTCTTTTAGAGAATTTTAAGTGAGGGTTTGGGCTGATTTATTGGATATTGAGTAACATTGCAGAAAATATTCATCATCCTTCAATCCAAGGTGGCAAGGTATTCTCAAAGATCTAAAATCATGGTAACAACTGAGGACTAGAATTTACTGCAAATGAACTGTTACATTTAAGGATCAAGGGATAAAAGGGTGAAAAACACTTTGTTCAAGAAATACCAAAAAAGTGGATAACATCTGTAGTGTCAAATGAGCAGGCTGTGACAAAGGAAGTGACGCTTAGAGACTATTTAAGAAATTATTATTATTACTGAATATAGTTTCAAATTTCAGTTGCTGGATGGCATTTTGAATAGAAAGCCGGGTTAATTAAACTTCTAAACTGTCATGTTTAATACCATTAACCATGTAATAAATGATATAAACAGGCAGTGCTTATTAGAAAAAGATGATGTTGACAAAATTAACTGAAGGTTTAGGTGGTGGTAGAGCAAGCTTAGAAGGAGAATATGCCGTTATGTAAAACCAAACATTAAACTTCAGTGGAGATGACGGATACGTCTTTTAAGTTAAATGAAAGCAAAACAGAGCTTTAAAAATTATAGGAAAGCAAAGATCTGCAGTATTGTTAGAATTTTATGTGAAGGAACAGAGGGGCTATAAAGAGGACATTGAAAGTACGAATGGGAATAATGAAGCAGTACTGCTGAAGAATAGGAAGATAAACATAACGGGTTCTTTAAATAAGTTAGAAGAGAAAAATGGGAAAAAATGTACAAGAAATTGAAGGAGAAAACAAAGCATAGCAGTGTGAGTAGCTGAAAATGAGTTGGCAAGGGCATCACATCTTTACTAGGAGATTATCATCAACACAGCTGGGCAGACTTTGGATTTCCACCTGGTTTTGGAAGCAAACTGAAATCATTAGAGCAGTAGAATAAGAAAAGGATACACCTCTGTAAAAGATTGCAGTCAAGGGTGAGCTCAGAGGACACTGTTTGGAGGTTTTTTTCAGACTAAGTCCATGATGGCACTGAATGGTCGTTATCTCTGGAAATCACCACTTCTTGATTTGACAAGTATAGAAAGAGATGCTAAAGGAAATAAACAGAAATGGGCTGGGTTATAGCTTTTTGGGCTAGTTAGAGGTGGTTTAACTGAAATCTGAGGATTTCTTCTCAATGTCAAGAAAAATGTTTTGCTTGATTCAGTCCCTTAAATTTTGTTTTGCATTTCTTGCATTTCCTTTTGAAGCAGCTGCTGTTGACCACTAGTAGATTAATTCATCCTTTACTAGATTAATTATGTTTCTTTTTCTCTCGAGTCCCATGAGAACTAAAATCAGAACTTAACTCCCGAGATATAAAATCTCTGTTAGTTCAGACAGCAGCTGTGAGCTTTTTTTTTCCTCTGATTTTTTGTGGTTAATAAGCAAGACCCAGCGCATTGCTTCTTTCTTTAATGTTCTGTTTTTTCTGGATGATGGAAGGAGGGGGAGGAGGCATGACATTTGCAGTTTATAATTATGCATACCTGGGTCCTTTCATTCTCATAACAGCGCGTGATAAAATCAAAGCACGTTCTTTCCTCTTGGTGCCTATTTTGTATATAATGCATCTGTATTATGTGATAATCAGCACCTCTCTCACTTCATTATAATAGATATAGCCATGAGTTGCAGGAGTTCACATATTCTGTTCTATTCAATTTATCGTCTCGTGGAGCTCTCAAAAGCCTTGCAAAGTTTGGCCACTAGCACTCTTTAGAGTATATATTGCCATGAGATGGAGATGTGCTGACTACTCAGGAAAGAAAACGTGTATTTAAAAGCAGCAAATACCATCACAGAAGATTGCAATGAAATAACTTTTAAGCACTTGATGAGGAGACTCTAAAGCCAAAGAACTTTAGAAAAAACAGCAAGGGCAGCTAATAACCTTAATTCAGTAGTATCCTGGCAAAGGTTAGCAATATACTTGATACTGAGGGAAATAGGTTGCTGAGTGAGCAAGCATACTAATGGAGATACATAAACTATATTAACCGATGGGATTGTGGAGCGTAAGCCTGGCTGAGGTTTTAATATACAAACCCTATTAATTACAAGATTTAAGAAAAAAATAATGTATTCAACCATTCTCCCTCTGTCTCCCTCCCACCCCTGGGCTTTAGGAGGAAGGGGGGACGGCTTGTGATATGGTGGTATGCTGGGATAGGAAACAAAAAGAGGCTTGACAACTGTTTCGAGCTGTGTTCAGGGGAATCAATGTCTTTATTTTTGCAAAAGTTAGAGACAGTAAAACAAACAAAGCGTCAGAAAAGCAAATATTGCAAGGGTCAGAGATCTCTCAGAGAAGGTGATACGCAGAGACAATCAAGAAAAGGAAACCTAGATTTTATTTTTTGCTTCTGCCACTATACTTTGATGTTAATATTGGCATGTCACTTTGTCTGACAGCTCTCCCAAACAGCGCCTCTCAAAATGGGCTGTGAGTACTTCATGGATGGGCTGGTTCTTATTATATATTTGCATTGTGTATTGGCAGGTTTGGGTATCGCCTGTGATTTTACATTTTCTGAAACATTTGCAAGCTGCATGAGACCAACCATTCATTATAACACCATTATTATTATTGCTGTAGTTATTGATATATTATTATTCATAATAATACCAGTCATATTAGAATACACTGGGTGATAAATGATGCTGATAATTTATTCTGAGTAATACTGTACACAGGAAGTGGTCCCCCTGACATAGTGGCTCTATCAACTTAGCTGATTGTTGCTTGTTATGAATAAAGTTATCAGCATCTCATCTACTATGTCCCCATAATAAAAATAAGTTTGTTTAACTCCCAGATTAATTATGTGCTTGCTAAGTAAACATTACCTTTCCAAAGGATTGTGTAGGTTAAATGAGATAGTTTAAGGAAAAATGATACCAAAAAAAAAAAGCCTGCATCAATGGACATGGTGGCCAAGAATGTTTAGCTTTCAAACAAATACTTTAACACAAAGGTTATATAAACCTGAGCCAAAAGTGAAGGCCCCTGTACAGGACTTATTCTTTTATCAGTAGTAAGCCTGTGCATCATAGTTGCAGAGAAACGGAAGAAAAAAGCAGAAATCATAGGCAGGTCCCAGACTCTATAAAACAAGGTTTGAAGAAAGTACATATAATTATGCACTGAGCATCTTGTTGCAGAGGCAATTGAGCAGGAGACTCACCATGGGCAGGACAACTCTTCTAACACAATAACCCGTACAATGTGGGGTTTTGGGGTACAGGACTTCAAAGTGAAGGAAATTTGGTGGCCTACCTGGAAGCAAGAGAAACTACATGGAAATTACTAAAGCTGTAAGTATGTTTGATATAGTCAATGTCAAACCTTCCCAAAGCCTGAAGGAAGGCAAATCTGTCCATTCATGCTGGGAAATAAAGCATGCAGCTTTGTCATAGCTGGGCTATAAACTGGTCCACTTTGTTCACAGGCATCGTGACAGCATCCGTAGCCGGGTTTACATATCACAGTCAAACCATTTCAGATCATTTCCTTCTTAGCATGCAATCATGTTTCTTCAAATGCTTGAGATCCTATCTAAAATTAAATGCTGGATATCCTGTACTAGCCTTGTGGGAGATGGAATATTTTTTTCTTGAAATCTGTGCTTATCAGTCACAGACATACTTTATCTTTTGCATGCGGTGTCATTGGATACATCCCAAAATTATAGCATTCTGGTGGGAAAGAGAAATTTTTTTTTCATGCAATGATTCAAGAAAGCTCTGACTAACTAAGGTGTAAAGCTTAGAAAAATAACAATTAAGGAAGAAAGCTCCAGCTCCATGGGGACAGGGAAAATATTAATCTACGTCTTGCTGAGCACATAGCAAAACCAAGAAAAAATAAAAAAGGTGATGTGATGAGATGACTCATTTTGGACACAGACATTTCAAATGGTGGGGAATTTAATTGCCTTGCAATTAAAGGGTAAAAGGCACAGAGAGGGCAATAGCTTGTATTAGGCAGGAAGAAAGCTCCTCTACCAATGAATCACTCCTAAAAAAACTAAGACTTCTGAAATACTGGAATCATTTGTAGATATCTGCAGGAGAATTAACCTGTGAAAATAAGAAAATTCATACAGGCTACAACAATGACGGAGTTCTCTCAAAGCCTGGCTTGAATGTCTGCCATACCATACGAAGCCGATAAGGTCTTAATATAAAAACTTCGAGTGAACTCCAAAGGGTAGTTATTTTAACATTGCAATTCTGTAAATGAGACTTAGAAATCTGCTACATTAGCTTTCTTTTCTTCCCTTCACCTTATTGGCAAAAGAGATTTCTCCGCAGAGAACACTAACAGCAAATACTGCTCAGTGAAATGTGATGTGTTTGGGGCCATTTCCCTGGTAAATAACTACGGAAGTTATCCAAATAGAATCAGCGAGTTGTCAGAGATATAGCACACTCACAAAAAAATACCACTTTTAGTAAAATAATTTTTTTTTTGTTGATAAGGTGAGGAAGGAAATCAGAAGCTGGGGGGTGAGAGTGTTACTACAGGAAGAAGCAATGCACAGGAGGCTTAGTTTTCCCAGGTGATAGGGGGTACTGCAGTGAGAAAAATCCCAGTTAAAACCTCTTTTTATAAAATCTTGCATTATCCTAATACCCTCTTATAACAGATTAATAGGCAAGCTGTCTAATCTCATGTTCCTTTCTATTGTGTTTGAGTATTCAGACATATTTGGTGTCACCCAAGTGACTCTGTGATAATTGGGATTTTGCTGTACCAGCATCCAAAGTTTATTATCGTATATTAGTAAATTGGATCCTTCGCCAGCTTCCTTTAATACATCAGCAAATAAAAGATAATTTATAGCCCAAGAAGAAGAGTGTTCATGTTCATCCTCATCAAAATTTATATTTTTCTGGCTACAAAATCCACCCTGTGCTGTGTAGCAAACTATTGGTGTCTGATTGTCAAGAAGTGGGGGGGACCGTGGGCGTTGGTGTGAAACACAATGATTCTCTCACTCTGTCGCCCTAAAAGTGATCTCCCCTCTCCTGCTTTTTAGTGTGTTGTTATTGTGTTTATGAAATAATATGGGCTCCCTCTGGTGACTAATTGAACACCTGCAAATTCCCAAAGCTTTTCATCAAAGGATGAAGCCTGATGGATCAAAGCATCCGCCTGTGTGCAGGAGGGTGCTGAATCCTTCTACATTTCTGTGTGTGCATAAATTCCATAAAAAAATCCTGCCTAAGCACCAAATCCAAGAGACAGTCCCCTATTTTGTTCAAAACTCCGGGCATGCAGTTTCTATTCTAATATTTTCTAACCATTACAGACCAGCCAGTGCAGGGAAGCAATGCAAGGCTGGAATTACAGATTTCACACGAAGACAATGGTTTTTGCAAACCCTATCGAAAAACTGAGCCAGGGATGGAAGAAGGAGCTGCCACTGCCATGTAAAAACATGCTGGTGTTTTCCTGAATGTTTCAGTACGATTCATTCCAGTGGAAAAACATCAGTTTTTAAGATGCACAGCATATTTAAAAGGAAACAAGCTAGGCTGAAGTTTCAGGGACTTAGAAATTATTTTCCATTTGAGGCAGAATGGAGATGTACATAAAAAATCACTGCTGATGACGATCTCATCCCTCAGCATGGAATGAAGACTATTTTCAATAGACAGTTTGGATGCAACACTTAAATTTGTATTAATAGCATGCAGACTGCTCCTTGTCAGATGGCCTTAGGGACTGAAAGCCCTCCTAACCCTGTTTTTGTTTGTAACTATAGAAATAGTACATCATAAGAGCTGTTACATACTGAATTTGGGTAGCTTTACACGAAAGCAAACAAAAAATATTAGTTTACATGAACAGAAAATAGTTGGGTTGCTTAATAGAATGTCCTTGCAGTGACATAATTTTCTCTATTTTAGGCCATCCTGAAGGGTCTCTCACTACTTTTTCCACGTTGCAGGAGCACAGAGACGTCTGAGATGAAGACAATGTTCTTTAGAATGTGTTAAGCCTTATAAGGAGCAGCATCCAGGGGTGTGAGATCACTGGCAATTCTCTGTGTCTTTTGGATGGAGAAGAAGGCGTCCATAGGGGATAAAAAGGATAATGTCTTGAGGGTCATTCCAGAGACGTGTCTTTCTTACTGTATCAGCATCATTGCAACCTTTAACATATTGTTTAAATCGCAATGGTTATTCACTGTAATATTTTTTTTGCATTTTTTTTCTTCACTATTTCATAAAATCTTTCAAAAGCACAGTAAGAGTTAACTTCCTCTTGAGTTTCAGCCTAAGGACTGTATGTAGCATCATTCTACAATCTGGTTGGTTTTTTTAATAGCATAAGCATATTTTTTCTACTGTTGCATTTGAAATTGCAACGGTACAGGAAATTCTACAATTTGTAATGACCAGTCTCTCACATTACCACTCTATATTCCAGCATTTGGTCAAGTTAGATTCCTCAATAAATTAGTCATGTCCTGTAAAGGCAATATACCTTTCTTGAAAGTGGTGACTTTCTATATCTAATTTTGTAGAAAATTTGTAGAGTCACATGCTTGAGAGTACTTAAGTCTCTTCCCAGTCTCTTCTGTTTTCCTCCTGTGAGATGATCTCTTTTTAGGTAAGATTTGCATCTCACACCATTTATGACATTCTTTACATTGACTTCAGCCTTTGTAAATAAAATTGTTCTAATATTGAGGTTGTATTACCAAATTTCAGTATACTGTGAAAGAAACACAATACAAATCTCAGTCTGTCAATTTTGTCGGCTTTAAAGAACAACAGGAGAATCCTACTTGATGTACAAAATAGTTTTTAGCACCTGAACAGTTATGTTCCTTAGTGTTTAAACTGTCAAAACAAACAATTTGTAATGACACACCTCAATGTTTGCATTATTCAGGCTTTATGAATTCTGTTACTATTTTAGCAAATGCAAAGAATGAAAAATTTCTTTATGTTACATCAAGATAAAATTATAATTATTTTTGTCGATTTTACATCTTTGCTTTTATGCCACTTTTAAAAAAATTTATAGACAGAATAGTGTCTTAAAGTTTGGGACGTATTAGCTTTTTTGTTTTTTTTTTTTTTTTATTAACTACAGTTTTTTTATTTATTTTTATCAGCTATGAATGTTGATATATGGTAAACACCTGGGGTTTTTTTTCCTGTTTTCAAAAATTTCCTTGTGTGAGTTCATTGCTGTCTTAAAAACAGTGAAGCAGAAAATGGATTATTCCCATCCTAAGTGTGTAGAAGTGAAAAACCACTGGAAATATTTTGATATTTTTGTAATTTTACATATCAGAGATGTATCTTTCAATAAAAACTTTCCATGTTTTCACAGCTGAAAGAGAAAATAACATGTAGGAATTATACAAAGCTTTTTTTGTGCTTACAAAATGCACCATTTTAACAATTTTGGAAAATAACACTACTTACATTTTTTTGTAATAACCAAGTGATGTACAAGCATGACTATGAACAGTACAATGGTATGTTCTTCTTCCTTCTGCAGCAGCCACCTTGTTCTTTTCTTTAGTTTGCTTAGCAACAGAAATAAAGTTTTGTTCTGAGAAATAAGAGAATCACGTTATGATCCATTCTGTTTGCATACTTTCTTACATCTGACAGTCCATCTTGAGCAACTGAAAAAAAAAGTGTGTGCATAAAATAGAGGAGATTTTACAGAAATAATTGCTATCTTTGCTATTTCAAGAAAAAAACAGTCTCGTTCCAAAAGATGCAACAGTTAATCTTTTTGGAGAGAACAGAATGAACTGCTAAAGAACTCTTTCCACTGCAGTGGCTACTCCTGCGTGAAAAGGTGTCACTCACTCATTTAAAATCATATGAGACACTAGAGTTAGTTGTGGACTACAAACTCTCTTTCTCCTCTACATTTTCCTTCTGATGATGTACTAGATCCCAGACACTTTGTTCCATACAGTCTTCAGTTAAATATAAGTGTATGAATTAGAAATTATCCTTAGGTACCAGAAGAATGTGTATATAGGAGAAATTACTATTTTGGTAGGATTTTTTTTTTTAATTTTGATTAAAGGCTTTGCTTGTTTTCAGGAGCACATTTCAAACTTAGCATTTTGCATTTCAAAGAGGATTGATGTGATTTCTACATAAACTTTGTAAGAAAAGCTTCACCGGTCAGGATCGTTAACAGTCCCAGATATTGCAGAACTGCAGCGAGCTGTAATTTAAGATTGGTTTGATATTAGTATGATAATAATACAACTGTGTGGCTTGGACAAAACTCCATCAAAAAGAGGGCAGGTTCAGTCAAAGACTCTCCATGGCGTATATATTTTTAGTACTTCTTTGCTGTTCAGCGTTGGCTAAGTTCTTCAGTTTTAAAGGCTCATGTCAGTGTAAATTATCCAAGATTTTGCACCCTGGTTTCCAGGGGTTGGCTGCCCCGACCTCCACCCAAGCTCCCTTTGCTTTCCAGCCCCACCGCACGAAGGAAAGCTTCGCTTCCCGCAGCCTTTTCATCATCGCTGAACTCAACAGCAGCACAGTGTAATGATGTCCTGTGTGAAATCCTTTTTTTTTTTTTTTAACAAAGCACTGAGCTTGGAATAAAATTTCCAGTAGTAATTGGAAAGACCAACATGTGATAACTCTTAGACCCTTTCGGAGGAACTAGCTTGATCCTTACATCAAAGTGTATTACACATGATAGCCACACAGGGCAGGGACTATTCAGCTAATCAGTAACAAATCTTTCCAGATTTTTTTCTTTTTTTTTTTTAATATTCCGTTTTCTCAGGAGGGATTGCGAAAGCAGAAGCAAGAGGTTTTGAATAATATTGGTTCTTACATGCAAAATTGCAAGTGAGATTACTTCTGGTATGCCCTTCAATGCGTTTTTAAGAGAATAACAGCTTTTTGGGACTTTTTTGTGGTTAATTTGCATTGCCGAGGATGTCGAGCTGTGAAAGCAAGGTCACTTCTGCAATGGCTTGCTTGACTGAGTCAGCCTTGATGTAATAAATGATGGAACTAAAGGACAGAATGACGCTTTAAAGGTCAAATCAAAGAAACCACGGATGTTACCTTGAAAATTTCATAAAGCAGAGCCTTTTCATGAGACAACCATATGATTAGAAAACTTGCAAAAAGTAGTGTTTGGTATTGTTGCCTAAGAGACTTTTCTTTCATTATGGGTTCTCCACCCCATGTTAAATAGCAGTTTAATAATGGGGAAGCGGAGCAGTTGCAACATGACTAAATTGTCTTATTAAGCAAAAAAATACAATGAGAAAGGAAAATTGAAACTAAATATGAAAATGCTTCTCATCAGTTGCCATATTTTCATGTCCTTCTCTCTCAAACACACACACTCTTCACATTTATTTCCCTACTAGTATGAGTACGTTTTTCTAATGAAAGCTAAAGGCATCATATTCAAAGTGAACAAATTTCAATGTTTGACTGTCTCAGATAATTCATACTGCATACGGTTCTGGAAATGGATAGATGGCTTATGGCTAGATATGTCTTGTTTTTTAAAAACATATAATCTAAAGAGTTAAAAATAGAAAAAATATGTATTCAAATAAATATGAAATCAAAGATAGTGTATAAATTCATTTGCTACACAAAAGTCTTGCAAAAAGCTATCTTGAGACACACAATATCTTGAATAGTAAGAATATAAACATTTCTAATTTAACCAAGTTTAATATATTTTTTTATATAGTCAAAACCATTTTGGTATTTAAC